>JAAXYX010000555.1:0-35848 GCA_036851915.1 Ptenothrix huangshanensis | reverse complement strand
ATCTACACCCCTCTGACACCCCCCCTCCCCTTTTTGTAGACGTCATTAATGTATGCCCCCTAATGGTTTTCTGCGTACACTCAATTTCATTAGCATTACTCCGGTGCAGTTTTATTGTACATATTATGAATAAATACAGTTTAAAACAAACAGGCCGATGTTATGTTAACCATTAACAGGAGTGCACTTGGTATGTAATCATGATAATGGCAAGTGAACAACGGAGTGACGTCATCGTGAAAACTGGACATTTAGAATAACTGACAACGACAACCATTTTAAACTAGTCGATGCGACGTTGACGTTGGACATGGACAGAACTTCGAAATATGATCGTTTGAGAAATTGACACATTATTTCATAACGACATAATAATTATAAAAGACCATAGGCTTATTCCCAATGATAATACATAATAATTGTATCTCCGAGAAAAATTTACTCTGTAAATTGAAATCAGTACCTACTGCATGTGACAGTAGCACAATATATTACCCCTGTAAATAGCATTTTTTAAATGGTTCTTTGTTAAATATTTCCTGTGAACGTTGAACGTACTACATTATATAATTAAATTTAAAAAACTGTATTATTGCTTCATTCTTTACACCATTCTTGATAATTCTGCTATTCTGTCCGTATTATTACTATTTTCCAGTTATTTTAGACTAATACGGACTAATACCACGCTATATGGCCATTAAAATTATTGCCATCTTCTAAAATACCAATCTTACTCGGTGAGTATTACTAAATAATACTACTGAAATAATCATTGCGGAACTAAAATGTTCACTTGCTGGGTATGGCTCATTCTCTTTGTTGCTTTACAACACTCTTCTGCTTGTAAAAGTAAACCTCGTCCGGTACAAAAACCAGACCCACCGCCACAGGTGCAAACTACGGTACGATCTACATTGATAACTACAACTGTCCAAGATGTAACGACAACAAAATTATTGACAACAGCAGCAACGACCGAGAATCACATCTCTCAAATATCTGACTTTAGTTTGTTGACCACGACCACAGTAATGGATCAAACAGATCAAAAACATGATGCTAAATCGTCGACCCCGTCTGATGAGCTAATCACAAGTACACATACGACCGAGACAGAAATAATTAAGCAAAGTATCACCTCTACATTGGGTCAAACAACACCAGCCACTGAAACAAAGGGAAGCAGTACTAATCCTGCAAACAAGGAGTCAGAAAGCAGTGCATTTACTTTGAAGCAGGAAACAGGTGGCAGCACGACTACGATGGGACAAGAAACCAGCACCACTCAATTTGATGTGGGGACAGAATCAACCACTACCAACTTCAAAACTATGACTGTAATAGGCAACCCGGATTCCAACTCAGAGACTGAAGTTACCTCTGCCAAAGAATTTCGGGGAAAAAGTACCACATCTTGGAAAGAAAATTCGGCGTCAAGTTCTATTCCATTCAGTGAAAACCCGGAATCCAGCACTAATTATTCCAAAGTTAATTCGGAAACTATTACGACCGTTCTAAAATCTATTTCGGAACAAAGTTCCACCCCATCCCAAACATACTCTGAGGAAAATACTACTCCTTTGAAAGTTGATAAAGAAATTAGTACAACGACTGAGACCGCAGAAAGTACAAGCCATTTCTCGGAATCACTGACAAGTGAAACAACTGCCACAGGAACTTCGAGTGGGAGTCCCACCCCGGTCATTGTAAACCCTGGAACGCTTTCTACAGATGTTACTGTAAATTCTGAAACATCATCTACCCAAGTTAATGTAGATCCTGAAAAGTCTTCGACCCATGTTAATGTAAATCCAGAGACAATTTCTACCTATGCTACTTCAAATTCGGAAGCAGCTTCTACCCATGCTACGATGAATCCGGAGAAAATTTCTACGCATTTGACTGCAAGTTTGGAAACAACTTCTACTCCCGTTACTGTAAATGCAGAGAAAATTTCAACGCATGTTACTGTAAATTTGGAAACAATTTCTACCCACGTTACTTTAAATCCAGAAACAGTTCCAACCCGTGCTACTGCGAATTCAGACACAATTTCTACCCATGCTGCAGAAAATAGTGAGACGGCTTCTACCCATGCTACTGTAAATCCGGAGAAAATTTTCACCGATGCTACTGTGAGCCCGGAAACAGTGTCAGCCCATGTTACTGTAAGTGTGGAAACAATTTCCACCCATGGTACTGAAAATACCGAGACAGCTTCTACCTTTGCTGCTGTAAATCCGGAGAAAAGTTCTGCCCGCGTTAATGCAAATCCCGAAACAATTTCTGCCCATGTTACTACAAACATGGAGACAGTTTTTACCGATATTACTCCGAATCCGGCAACTATTTCTACTCATGTTACTACAAATGCGGAAACAACTTCAGCCCATGTTACTCTAAATTCAGAGACAGCTTATACTTATGCTACCTGGAATTCAGAGACAAGTTCTACTCCCAATTATGGAACGCCGATAGAAAGTGTAACCAGCATGGAAGCGAATTCAGAAGCAAGTACTACTCGTGTAAAAGTGGATACAAAAACTAGTACCATACCTGCAACTTTGGATGCAGAAGTGAGTACAACTGTAAGCTCCGCGTCACTGAAGATGGAGATAGGAGCAAGTAGCACACCTTTTAAGGACCAGACGCAAACAACTGATAAAATCTTCACCACGGTGACTTCGGAAGACATTTCCACTCATTTCATTGCACATCCGGAAACAAGCTCCTTCCCTTACAGTTACACCATTTATACCCCAATCACAGTAACTCCTAAAATAAGCTCCTCCACTTTTAGTTTAATTTCGGAAGCCAGTTTTATTTCTCCCTCTAAGAATTCCGGGAAAGCTGCCACACCATCCATTAATTATTTCGAATTAGATTCTACCAATGTCAATTTAAATACTGAAGCCAGTACCACCAATTTAAAGTTTGATGACAACACTGGTACCACCCGTGCGACGGAGTCTGCATCCGTAAGTGCAACGGAAGCAGTAAAATCCTCTGTAACTGAGGAGAATGTAGCAAATACCACTCCCTTTAAGGCGGAGACACGGACAAGTGCTACACCTTTAACAAAGGATTTCGAAGCAAGTGTTACCCCTGTGGACATCAGATGGGGCACAAGTTCTGCTTCTACCGAAAGTAGAGCTACAACACAATCTGAAGTAACTTCTGTTCCTTTAAAAGTAAATTCCGACGCCAATGTAACCCCTTTGAAGGTAAATACAGAAACTAGTGGCACATCTGCAATTTTGGGTACAGACGGAAGTACGATTGAAACATCAACTGCCTCCATGAAGGTGGAGATCGGAGCAAACACCACTCCTTTTAAGGCGCAGACAGATACAAGTGCTACAACCTTCACAGTGACTTCAGAAGCCAGTGTCACCCCATTCATTGAATATTCCGAAACAAGCCCCTCCCCTTTCAGTATTATTTCAGAAACTATTTATACCCTTGTCACTGTAAATCCGAAAATAACCCCTTCCCGTTTTAGCATTATTTCGGAAGCCAGTTCTGTTTCTTCCGGTAAAACTTCTGGGACAACTGCCACACCATCTAACTTTTATTCGGAAGCAAGTTCAACCAATCACAATGTAAATTCTAAAGCCAGTACTGCCCATGTACATTTTAATGACAACACTAGCTCCGCCTCTGTAACTGCGTCTGCATTAGCAAGTGCAACGGAAGCAACAAAATTCTCTGTAACTGAGAAGGATGAAGCAAATACCACTCCCTTTAAGGTGGAGACACAGACAGGTGCTACACTCGCAACAAAGAATTTTGATACAAGTTTTACTCCTTTGTATAAAAGCTGGGGAATAAGTTCTACCTCCGAAAATCTAAATGTAGAAAGTACAACTAATTCGGAAACAACTTCTTTCCATTTGAAAGTGAATTCCGACGCAAGTACCACCCGTTTGAAGGTAGATGCTGAAACTATTACGACTTCTGTAACAATGGGCGCGGAATCAAGTCCAACTATATCAACGACCTTCATCCCCTCGAAGGTGGAGTCTATAGAAAGTACCACGCCTGTTACAACGACAACAGAGACAACTAGCACGCCCTCAAAAGCGGAACCAGTAAGTACATTATCTTTGACATTAAATGCTGGAGAAAGTTCCACTCATTTACGAGCCGAGTCACAGTCAACTACCACCCCTTTGAAGGTCGAGACACAATCTACCGTCACTCCTTTAACAGTGGAACGAGAAAGTCCTGCTACTCACATCATGATAAAAACTACCCCTGGGACTTCTTTTACGATGGACACAGAAACGACATCAGGACATGTTGGTTCAGCTTCTGCTTCAGGCAACTTGGAGACTCAATATATTCCGGTTCGAGACACTAGTACTGCTCCCTCAAACGGGCCGTTAGAAACTCTAACTACGCTGACGGATGGGAATTCAATAACTTCACCTGAAAAAACGGACCTTGTAAAAAGTACTCAAAAATCGGAACAAGAAGCAACTACTTACACGTTGAGAACACTAAGTACTTTGGGTACAGTTTCAGCCACGGATGAGAATATCCTTGAAAAAACAAGAACAGTAAATGATCAAGAAACAACTTCAATGAAAGAAAATAAATTAGAAACTACTACCGAAAAGCAAGATGCCTCCACAGGGAAAGCTGAGTTGACTAGTAGCGAAAACCAGGGATCCGAAGCAGCAACAAGCAAAACAAAATCTGAAACCATTACTACACCAATGCAAATTGAAACAAGCTCGGTAACAACAATCGGAGGCACTTCAGAATCAACTTCTGTTTCTGTGACAGATACGCTGTCAACCACTTACGAATCAATTAACACCAACTCTATTTTGGAAACCCAAAAAGCCGACAAAACTTTTGCAACCAAAAGTACTTCAGAACCAGTAGAAACGTCTGAAGTTACAACGCCCAAATCACAAAAATCAGAAGCAACGGACAAAATTTTAAGTTCGGATACAACGGGTTCAACAACTTCACAATCAACTTTTATGTATTCTAATACTAGTGATGCAACAGTAATTACTTTCACTCTTCTCGACAAAACAACTTTCAATCCCACAGAACCTGATACAACATCGACATTTTTAGTTTCTCCGGGATCCACAACACCTGGTTTGATAAAATCAGAGGTCCCTGTAAAGCAAACAACAACAGACACAGCATTTTTACAGGCATTAGTTTCTATGTGTCCGAATGGATTGGAAGTTGAGGAATTAAAATGTTCGTCAACCTCCATTTGTATTAATAGTGCAGTAATGATTTCAGGTTTAATGTTTGTAAATATTTTTTAGCACATTTACGCTAGTCCTCATTAAATAATCTTTTTAGAATTCGGCCAATTACGTCCGCTCAGCTTCTAATTCGAATTCCAAGATCAAGATTTTGTTCATACGTTCAGATAATTTTTATTTTTCTTGTCGCTTAACTACCTTACCTACGTATATTAAGTAGGATGATTGCAGATTGCCTATTCAATTAAAAGCCTTTTTCCGCTACATATTGTTGAATAACTTTTATTTCTTTAAAACTTGGTGGAAAGTTAAATTAGAATAAAACTATTGTTTAGAATTAGCTTTGTTTATTCTAGTGGTATATTGTAATATGAATTTTTACTACTTTGAGGTGTGATTAATTTATTTTTATTTAATTTTGTTTTATGGGCATAATATTTCACAAGTATTCCGTAAAAATTTCGTTATCTACTACATAACATAGATATATGTTACCCTTTGTTTATACGGAAAGAGCTTTGAAAACTTTGTACAGTTTACGTTATGTTATGTACATAATTACCTATTATTTTTCTATTTCAATTATTTTACCCTGCACGCTAGCAATAAAAATGTTCCAAATGTGTATGTACGAAGTCACGCAAGGTATTTCACATATGTAGTACAACGGGATTGAAAAAGAGTCTCTTGAATGACAATTTCGTTATAACAAAAGGACTTCATCGTCAGTCGTTTATATGTATAGGATAATAAAAATTATTATATAGAGGCGTATGTTCCGCTGTTCCGTTCGTTTGAGTAGCTGATATTTTGTCATACGTAAATTTTTCTTTTATTATGTTACACAGTAGCAATGTTAAACTAAAAAATCAACAATACCAACATCCGTGATTGTATACAATCATGTTTGTCACAGCCATAAGCGAGACGTATTTAAGTGTTCGAACCTCGAACCTTTTCCCAATTGCATTGCTTCAGCGTTATGTGTAGTTATCACGCATAAATTAATTCACTATTAAAACAATACCCTGTCTTTTAATAGCTTTAATTTGTATATGTGCACAAGCTATCTGGAAAGTCAATGCTTTGAAATCATATAATATGTATGACAGTCTTCATGTCACCATCACATTTTTTTACATCCGTCTTAAAAATGTTTTGATTTCCGTTGTAAAAATCAGCAACAGTCTAGATTAAAAATTCTTTTACAATGGATTAATTGCAATTATTTTTACAACGAAATCATATCACTCTCTATACAGTCATGCAAATAATTACCAGTTCATATCCGTAGAATCGTTAAAACCCTGGCGAGATTGGCATTTAAGACATTTTTAAGTTGAAGTTTGTTTCATTCACGCAATAAATCACAATAAAAACATGATCGCAGAGACATTTTAGTCATTTTTGACAATCTATGTGCCAAATAAAGGCCGGGAGAGTTGAACTCAAAAGACAATAATTTTTTCCTTTAGAATGAATGCAGGATACTGTCAAAATTGTTGACGTTCATTGATGACAAAAGGTAATATGTTTAATGTGTGGCTAGAGTGCGATAAGGCTATAAAAGAACAGCACTGGACATGTTCAAATCCAAACGCAAGACCATCTCATTGTCTTCCCGTTTTCCGGTAAGATTTTTTTTACCATTATCTGTAAACTGTGTTCCACTAAACAGTGAAAATCATGAAGTTACACGTTATAGAACATTAGTTTATTTTTATCGTTTTGTGTAATCATAGGTATTTTCAGAAAGAAGTGGAAGTTAAGGCCCATTAACTACAACTTCACAAATATTCAACTTTTATTTGCTTCCCGTAGTCCGTAGTCCTACAGGATCAGCAGTAGTTTCCAACTAGCCGCGTCGGGAGTGGACTTGTATTTCCGTCTGTCCCGTCTCTGGTCCACGTTAGGAGTCCGAATAAAATTTCTATTCGGCGAAACTATCTCGCTGTAGATAGTCAAATAGGCTAATTGGAGTTAGTGGTGATAACAGTGCATTCCTCTGAGCTGCATTCCACTCTGTGGATCCCCTTCATAATACATACGTACATACATACAGGACCAGTATTAACCAGTGGCTGGGTTTGGCTGCAAGTTACAAACATTTCGATATTTTAGAGAAAACATTTATGGCTAAATAGAGTAATTCCCACTTTTAAAATTGCACAAATCAAATGAACATACAACAATAAGTATAAATAGACATTGTAATTACTTTGATTTATGAAATCAATATTTCAAGAGACCGCATCAAACAAAGACGGTAAAAATGGGAGCCGAACAAAGTCAACTTATGTAAGTTGCATTTGAGTTCCGCACAAGTTTAGTTTGTTAGATCCTTCAAAGTTTTACTTATATTTTCAAGACTAAACTGTGCTATATTAATACAAATAATTGGCTAATAATAGTGATTAATAATTTTGCTCCGAAAATTTGTTTTGAGTGGCGAGACAGAGATTCAAAGAAGTGCTGTAAACTTTTTCTTGAACGGCAAAGAACATATGGGTAAGAACTTTCTCTGAAAATTAAGGTCTATAAAACCGAAATAATTACGGCTATAAATACAATTTATTAGTTGTTTTTTACAACTTTTTAACGATTGTAAAATGTCACTGCTCTCTACACTTTGACAGTCTCGGCTGACACAGATAAGATTGACGGAGATACATTGCTCGTAGACTACATCCGCGATCATGCAGGACTAAAAGGAACTAAATACATGTGCAGGGAAGGTGGTTGTGGAGCATGTGTCGTCAGTGTGAAAACCAAGGATCCTAATTCGGGTCAAGATGTTATTCGTCCAGTTAATTCCGTAAGTCCAAAACTGTATTCGAAAGATGTACCTAATTATAATTAATCAGTAATCAAAACTGGGTAGACAAAAATTGAAGAATTATATTTCAGTGCTTAATGCGGCTGCTGGCATGTGATGGCTGGGACATATCTACGATCGAGAGCCTTGGTAGTACTAAGACTACCTTACACCCAATTCAACAGCGGATGGTCAACTTCAGTGGAACCCAGTGCGGTTATTGTTCTCCAGCATGGATCATGAATATGTACAGTGTAATGAACCAAGGGAAGAAGCCCCTTGTGGTAAAAGATGTGGAAGACTGTATGGATGGGATCATTTGTCGTTGTACTGGCTACCGACCGATCTTAGACGCTATGAAGTCATTAGCAGTAGATGCTTCCGAAGAACTCAGAAGGAAATGCATACAGTTTGATGTAAAAATAACAAGTTTGATTTATCAATAACAGGAATACCTTCTCAATGAATTATCATTATTATCACTGCCTTTAAATTGGTACGGGAGTAATTAAAAGTCAACTGTTTTTGTTGACAGAGCTGTTCTGGTTGTCCGTGCTCACCGAAACCAGACACTAAAGCAATAGAAGATGCTGTTGAAAGTGAAACAGGGGATTTTGAAACATGCGAGGTAGCCCACGAAGCACTACCCGAACCGACTCCACTGCATATAAGTTTGAAATCCGGAGATCAATGGGTCAAAGCAACCGACCTCAATACACTGTTCATGGCCATGAATCGATTTCAAACTATTAGACTGGACTACAGAGTGGTAGCTGGAAACACTGGAACAGGTTTATGTCAAAAATATCAATAAATCATTACTATGTACTTTCATTGTTTCAATTTTTTACTGACATCGAAACATTACTTGTAGGCGTGTACAAAAACGACGGACCATACCAAGCTTACGTCGAGTTGACAAGCATTCCAGTGTTAAACAAAGTGAGCGTCAACCCAGTAAGTATTATTCTGGGTGGTGCTGTGACCATAGCAGTTGCAATTGACGCTATGAAAAAAGCCGCTGAAATTGATGGATTTGAATATTGTACGGAAATCAGTAAGCACTGGTCAAGGGTTGCCAATACTCCTGTTCGTAATGCCGGAACACTTGGAGGAAATTTGATGCTTAAGCATGCCCACAAAGAATTCCCATCGGATATCTTCCTCGTTTTGGAAACCATCGGAGCTATGCTTACAATTGGTAATGCAATCAAAATGAAAAGGCTAATTTCTGTCATTGCCAACACATGAAAGTTTATTTCTTCAAGGATGTGATATTTAAACATGTTGATAATTTTAGCTTCTGCCCCCAGCTTGCAAAAGATGCACTCCGTTCAAGAATTTCTGAATTTAAATATGCAGGGGAAAATTATTTTATCTATTCATTTTCCAAAACTTAAAGGATATTACTTCAGAAGCTTCAAGGTGGGCCAACTAAATGAGTGTTTAGTATCACATTGAACCTATTAAGGCCTAATGACATGCTAAAAACTGCTCCATAATTTTTTAAACTGAATAGATCACACGCCGCTATCAGAATGCTCATGCCTATGTCAATGCTGGTTTTCTCATGCAAGTGGACCCCAAGAGAAAATACAGCGTTAGGGATAAGCCGTCTATCGTTTTTGGTGGAATCGCTCCAAATTTTGTACGCAAAATTTCCATGTACACGATTTGTACGAATAAAAAAAAACAACTACGATTGTACATATAACGTAATGTATTCATAATTAAAGGTCCACGCTATCGGAACCGAGGTTTTCTTCGTGGGCAAATTCATCGATGAAAAATCGATTCAAGGTGCGATGGCAGTTTTGGATAAAGAGCTGAAGCCCGATGCCAAACCCCCAGACGCTGACCCAGCGTATCGGAAAGCACTAGCTCAGTCGTTGCTGTACAAAGTTAGTCGACAAATTACAGGTAGCAACATGGTAGTTCTAGAGTTAAATACTAAATGCATTCTTTTAAATTACAGTTCCTCGTTGGAATAATGTCGGAGGATGTAAGTCCCAGGATAAAATCCGGAGGAACGGATATTGAAAGGGGCGTGACTTACGGAAAACAGCAATACGATACGGATAAAACTGTTTGGCCTTTATCTGAACCTATTCCAAAAGTAGAGGCTAAAGTTCAATGCACAGGAGAAGCAGAATATACAAATGACATCCATCCCCAATACGGGGAACTAGCCGGAGCATTCGTTATTACTAAAGTGGGTAATGCAACTTTAGCTAAAGTTGACGCGTCCGATGCGCTGGTGAGACATGCAAAATTATATAGTTCAATTCACAACTTCATGTTGTCTACCAGTTTTTCTACTTCTTTATATTGCCTGCAGTTATTTTTAGTCAGTATTTTGACTCTGTTTAGAAAATACCAGGTGTAGTAGCATTTATAGAAGCAAAAGATATCCCTGGATCGAATAACTACATGACTACTGCGGATCAAGCCGGACCAGATGTCGTAAGTACAATAGTTAACAGTTAACAATTATTTTGAAACCTAAACGATTACCTATTTCTCGGTGTATAGTAACTGAATAAATTATTATTTTGTTGCAAGATCTTTGTACAAGACAAAATATCTTATGCTGGACAACCTGTCGGAATGATTGTAGCTGAAACGAGAGATATTGCCCTGAAAGCAGTCAAGGCAGTTCGTCTAACTTACGCAAATATTGATAGACCTACTCTGGACATACCATCAGCTTTGAGCAAAGCAAAGAAGGAGAATAAATTGAGCGAGTGCTTCCTGAAAGGTGCTAAGAGTCCTGAGCCGCCCGAAGGGTCCCCGATAGCCCAAGCACCCCACACAATCAAGGCGGAATTCCGTACAGGAAGTCAGTATCATTTTACTATGGAACCCCAAGTTGCCATATGCATCCCTAAAGAGGATGGTATGGACGTTTATGCCGCGACTCAATGGATTTCTCAAATGAATTCAGCCGTTGCCACTTGCTTAGGATTGGATAACAATGCGTAAGTTTCATTAATCATTATGTAGTTAAATTATTTACGGATGAACCCAAACGGGAGACGATGATGACGCCTATGTACGTCCCAACTAATTACTTTCATAAGATGACTAGCACTGAATGATACAATTAAAATGATGTTATAGGGTCAATATTCAAGTGCGTCGATTAGGTGGTGGTTTTGGCAGTAAATTAGCTCGAGCAACCCACGTAGCAGCAGCTTGCGCAGTGGCAGCTAATAAACTCCAACGTCCGGTGCGACTTGTCCTGGATTTGGAAACTAATATGGCTGCTTTGGGGAAGAGATTACCGTATCTCTTCCAGTATGAAGTTAGTTCAAATATATTCAAATTATTTTTCAAATGTCCGATGCTTCTTCCTAGCAGATTGTAAATGCTATTTACCTACTTTAAATGAATTGAGCATCGAATTGATTCTCAGGTTGGATTTGACGACACTGGGAAAATAATGAATTTAAGCCTGAAAATAATCTGCGATGCTGGCTGCTCATTTAATGAAGTAACATCATACATGGCGATGTTTAGTGTCCAAAGTTGTTACGCTGCCGAAGCATGGAATCTTTTACCTGGTCAAGCAATGACAAACACGCCGCCAAATACGTACTGTCGAGCTCCTGGTAAATTAAACTCCAAAAGATTTTGCCTGTGATGTATTGAGTCCATATACGCAACTATTTATGTTAATTAACTAAACGTTTTTTTGTTATAATCAGGAACTCCTCAAGGAATAGCCTGCATGGAGACCATATTGGAGCACATCGCCTTCTACTTGAAAAAACCTTCGGCTGAAATCAGAACCGTTAACTTCATGAAGAAAGGAGATCCCATTATTACAAGTCCAGGAAAGGTTCTAGATGAAGATAACATGATACCTGAACTCTTAACGGAGCTAAGATCTTCTGCGGATTTGGAAGACAGGGAGAAGTTTATCGACACCTTCAATCAGGTCATTCATTTTAAGAAAATTAACACTCAATATAACTGTGAATACCAGACGGAATTTCTCGCTTCTCGTCGCCTTCTCATTTCAATATCAATATTCGTTGTGGTTATGGCTCGTGAAACATCAGTGACTGCTGCAATATTTTAGAAATTCAGCGTTTTAGACAATATAATTTCACCACTAAAAATTCCTAGTTTTTGATGTTTCACATCACGATGCTGCGTAAATTATCTGTGATGAAATGAAAGCGATGAAAGCTGAAGAGCTTTGTACTTGCCAACATTCTATTTCAGCTATTTAATACAAAAATATTATAAAACGAACAGAATAACCGTTGGAAGAAACGAGGTATAGCGGTGATTCCAATGCGATGGCCTGCCCACTATTGGTTTTCGGGTTACAATATTTTCTTGGCTGTGTACGCCAAGGATGGATCCGTGGCACTTTCCCACAGTGGCATTGAAATGGGACAAGGCATTAACACAAAGGTAGTTCAGGTTGTCGCTAAAGAACTTGGGATTCCGGTGTCAAAAGTAAGTGTCAAACCGCCGAATACTTTGACTGGAGCCAATACTGCTTTAACGGGTGGTGCTGTCACAAGTGAACATGTTTGTTACGTAAGTTTAAGTTCCTTCCTTCAGATCTGTGACAATTTACTTCCACGACTGGCATGCGAAAGTAATCACAATACTAAACATTTAATAGGTACTTATTTCGTTATAAAAACCTTAATAAGAATATGCACATATGTATGCAGGCTGCAGTCAAAGCATGTGAAATTCTGCTTGCAAGACTAGCACCTATTAAGGAAAAGTTGGAGAATCCAACATGGGAACTTTTGATTTTGGAAAGTAGTAAAGTCGGAATGGATCTTACCAGTTACTACAGTACTACTTACGCTGATCAGCTCAAGGATTATAACATATGGGGTGTAACCGCTTGCGAAGTTGAAATTGACTGTCTAACTGGAGAGTATAAGGTGGGTAGTCATTACGTCATTAGAGTTCGATAGTTAATGTAGAATTTATTCACCAAATATGTGTTTAAACATCACTTTCTTTTATTGGACCAGATAATCCGCGTTGATATGATTGAAGATGCTGGATTGAGTATGAGTCCAGAAGTTGACATAGGCCAAGTGGAAGGAGCCTTTATTATGGGTCTTGGTATGTGGTTAACTGAAAAAATTCTGCATGACACAAATACTGGAGAACTTCTTACGAACAGAACCTGGGTACGTTTTTTCATTACAGTCTGATTATAACTACAATTTGTATAATTGCACAAGTTATACAATAGAAACAATTTGAAAGCCCAAAAAAGTGATCGGATTTAGTTATCTTGTGCGCATTTCTTAGGACTACAAGCCACCAGCTACTAAGGATATCCCGGAAGATTTCCGAGTGACTCTTTTGCGCAATTCACGCAATCCTCACGGTGTTCTCCGTTCGAAAGGTTTGTTTAGCACTGCTAATCAGCATTGCAGCTATTTAATTTTGTTTACTGTTTATTGATTTACCAACTTAGCAATTAATTCCTTCACCTATTTTTGCAGCAACCGGAGAAGCGCCATTTTGCATGAGTATAAGTGCTTTGATAGCAATAAAGAATGCTATTATTGAAGCACGCAAGGATGCTGGCAATACTGATTGGTTCCAGCTAGGTAAATCTGTTAAAACAACTTACAAAACAAATTCCTGTGATATATTCTAAACTAATGTTTTTATTTGTAATTATGTGCAACTTCTATCATTATTTTGCATCATTTTTACAATACCATTTCAGATGGACCTGTTACTCCTGAAGATATTCACCGATACTGTTTGACATCTACTAACCAGTTTACAACCTGAGCAACTTATAATTTAGACAAATTGGATAATTGCCACAATGAGTAAAATGATGCTTTGAAATAACACGCTGTTATTAAACGTTTTCCTGAGATTACATCCAACCCCTTCATTTAATGATAATGTAACGGTTACAGTAAAATATTTAGTTTTTTTCTAATAATTTACTAGAGTAGAATTTGTCTGGAACGATAAAAAAATTTAGTAATATGAAAGTGTAATTGTATTGTAACAGAGGCGATAGTGACATAATAGTGGGAAACCCAGCCCGATGTAGAGGCTCTGTATTGCTGTAAATTTACAAAATTGTAGAAGTTTAATATTATCGTACATAACAAAACGACATTTCCATGGTGATATTTACAATATTGTAAATGTACAGCAATACAGAGCCCTTTACAGCGGGCTGGGTTTCCCACTAATATTTTTAATCCTATATCGTATCTATTTGCATGCTTTATTTTGAATTTTTGTTTCTCCTACAAGTCTATAAAATTTTATCATAGACAAATGGGATAATGGATTTAATTGTATTAAAGCAATGAAAAATATCTATCAACATTCACCTACACTTGTTTAATTATGCACGTGACACCAATTTAGTAGACTGAAATTAGTAACTTACCACCTCCCAGTGACATGTGAAACTCCTTCCTGAAAAGTTTTGAACTCTTGTAATTCTGTCATGACTGGTTTCCATGGAAGCCAAACTGTTACTCTTTGTACGAATGAGCATATCACCTAAGACTTGTGCTTGGTGAATCCGTGGAGGTTCCATCAAATACCTACAGTAGATCCGGGAATTCGGCATTGGCTTAATGGTTTCTACATACCCCTTAAACGATAGATCTCCATCTGCAGGTGAACCTGTGCAATTAAACCCTCTCCTTTGGTTG
Organism: Ptenothrix huangshanensis; assembly: GCA_036851915.1. NCBI lineage: Eukaryota > Metazoa > Arthropoda > Collembola > Symphypleona > Dicyrtomidae > Ptenothrix > Ptenothrix huangshanensis. The sequence continues at coordinate 21,110 of JAAXYX010000555.1, read as the reverse complement.
AGATTCAGCAATTGCAGCTTCCGCTTTGGTTGAGATTCTGGTATTGCAGCATCTGCTTTAGGTGAGATGTAGCTATTAAAGTTTATGATTTTTGCGTTTCAGCGTGACACTGGAACTCTGTTTACTGGGTGGATAAATGTTACCGGTTGATAATGCGATTAAAATGAAAATGAGCCTAAGAAGTAATTTAGTTGGAAATTTCAAATACCGAAAGTATTGGATCATTCATTTTGAATTATTATTTTTACCATTACCGTACGATATACTAGATATGTCGATATGTTGTAGTGTAATTCGAGAGTTTCTGTAACTGGAGTTTTATAAAGTTTAAATTATGTAACAATGGATTTTATTACAGACAGTTCGCTTTAGGTTCGCATTATTATTGGCTCGATATTGACGCTTGGATTTATACATTATCATCATCATCATCATTAAAAGATCTTGTATAGCATCATCATCAAAGTATTAATAATTACATTGTCACATTATATCAGTTTTCAAAAAAAAACTTGTTGACCTACATCTACGTTGTACCTTATCTACCTCGAGGTTCTGAAATACTTGCGTGGTGTAATGTATCAGAAGTTGACGTCGCAATTGTAATGAATAACTATATAAGACTATATCATGTTTTTTCTCAATAATTTGCTTTCTTTGCGTGCAGTTTTTGTGAACATAATACCGTAAAGAAGAGAATAATTTTTATTTAAAGGTCTAACAATGATTATGTATGATTAAATTATTTAAATTAATAATATAATGACTTGACTTTCTCTTCGATAAGAGTCGATTGATTTTTTGAGATTTTTTTATCGTTTTCCTCAGGACTCAATAAAATTCAACTTTATAATATCATCAGTAAATAACATACATCTCATTGTTACAATTACAATGACATAAATATATTATCATATACAATAGAGAAGTGAGCGATAGAGACAGAAAGAGAGATTTTTTTATTGAAACAACCAACATATGGTAATTATAATATTGCAACGATATCAGGAGCTGACATGATAAAATCGTTTCCCAATCACTACAGACACATCATGCATATGTCGTTGTTCAACATTTTACAGTAATTCCAATGTTTCTGAACAAAAGACTAAAGGCTAGCATTAGCAAATGCTCGTCTACGGTTAGAAATACATGTGAAATACAACCAAAAAGATATTTAGTAATGACGACAAGAATAACTATATGTCTGTTCTCAAGAGTGTTTAACTGTTAACTGAATCATCATGATGTGCAGTGTATGGGTTGGCACCGAGAGCTTATAATTATTACGTTGTTGTTGATTGATCTCGCCTATAGCAGGACAGTTGTTGTTGGTCACAATTTTGTTGTTGTTGATCTTTTCATTATTTATGTTGTTGTTGCTGTTGTTTGTTTGTTGTGGGTGTTGATAAATAATTATTTAATGGACAGGAAGGAATTTGTTGTTGTTGATTTGCATTAGGAAATTTAAGCAGCAGCGTCAACTTCTGCAGTTTCAGCTAACTTGGCATCCTTAGCTTTCGTCCATTCAGGCTTGTCCTTCTTGGCTCTATCTTTCTCGTCCTCATCCTCCAATGTGAATTCCTTCTTCTTGACTTGCTTAAGTTGGTTCTTGAAATTGAATTCGGCGGCCTTCTTTTGCAATTTGGCGAACTTGTTCTCGTATTTGGACACCTTCTTGAGGGTCGGTTTCACGCTGAAATTTTAAACAGAACATCACACAATTCATTACATCATGTCGAACGACGATCTCTTAATCTCCGGCAGTAGACGCCGGTTAACACAAACTCCACACAAGCCAAATTCGATTTTCATACACATAGTAACTTACAATTTGCCTCGCAAGTCGTTGACCTGGATGTTAAGTTCGTTGATCTGAAAATTACATTTGAAAACATCTTTACATTACAAGCCCAAATCATGGCGGAAGGATCAAAAAGTATTTACAAAGTGCGTTCCAAATATATTACAACATGCAATCAAGAGAAAAGTTAACTATGTAAAAGAAAGGATGTGCTGCACTTCCAAATGATCTTCATGTTATCAAAGTAGAGAAAGTACAATAGAAAAAATAGAAATGTGAAATGTTAACTGATGTAACACAAGACAAACAAATATGTACATATGTAATTACAAAGACACTGGGCAAGTAAAATGTTCAAAGAAACATTCATGTATCAATAGAAAATGCAACTCATTCTTTGACTTTGTTCAAATTATATAAATCTAGTCCTAGTAGTTTATCCTACCAAAATAAAAAAATAACAATATTTACATGTAATTATATATAATGTAATTGAACGTGATTGGACAAATAAAGAAATCAAAAATAATTATTGAGCAAGCTAGAGTCTGGAAATTTAATTCATGTGATAACATAATTAACACTGTGATTAAACTTTGTCGTTGACTCGGAATGATTACACAGAAAGTTTATAAAAAAATAAAGCAACGTCTCCAGACTCTTTCTTTGTACTCCAAACCACAATTAAAAATAAAACCGAAAAAAAAAGTTTCTAAACTTAATTTAAAAGTGGAAACATAATAATACAGTACATTCATTACAGAGCTATGTCACTGAACAAAAATTGTTTTGTAAACGAACACGAATTAAAAACACGTGAACCTTAAAAAGCAATTCAATTGTAAGGTGATATAAAGCATGGTAAGAAATGTACGGTAATAATAAAAAAAACTGAAAATAAATCCTTTTCTTTATCATTAACTAATAAATCATACGTGTAGGTAACAATACTGTGGATACCTAATCTTAAAAATAACCAGATAAATACGTGTCACAGTGCGATAAAGCAATGCAAAAAGCAAACTATTCCAAGCAGTGAGGAGAATGGGTGCAAAGAGCCGAAAATCGGATTGAATACAAAGCAAATATCAGACATAGAAACAGGAAACAAGTGACACACCAAGAGGCTAATTTAAATTCCAAGGAAAGACAGCAAACTAGTGAACACAAAGGAGATTAGGTACTTTATGGTACGCTTAATTTTAGAAAGACCAGAGAACAAATTCAGAAATCCAAAATCCAAATCTTCAAACTACAGCAATGTGCAATACTGTGAAAATCTTAGCATTCGTGATATTAGTAATGGTTGCATACAATCATTAAATTCAATGGAGCACATGAACCGTTTTATGACGACTGACTGCACTTTCTTGAGTTGCATGGTAAACAAACTCTGGCGGCCACGATTGCCATTGTGATCCGAAGATTTATAAGCCAAGAGAATGCATTGGTAATTATTTCATTATAATTTAATGAATCTCACTAGAAATCAACATTATATTATGAACATGGAACATAAGCAAGAAAATTACTCGGTAGCAATACTAGAGGTTTATATTTATATTATGTGACTAAGTTGATATAATTATTATCGATTTTGATCTTATTGGGTGTGAGAATAGCACAGGCGGAAGTTCGTTTCATTGTTCCGCATCAACTAAAATCTACTATTGGGTAACATTCTAAATCTATTGAAATTATCTATAGCTATAGATCTATATTATTTGATACTATCAAATGCAAATGCACTATACAAGCTCACGGCTGAAGATTATTTAAGTACTATATAAATCGCCATTATACTATTATTACGTATATAACCAGAATGCATGTTCCGCTGTATCTCTGAGAGTATGCAAGATCAACGATTAATCATCAACCATCAAATTGATCTATTCTAAAATTCAAAACCATAATATAATTATAAATTCTAATTATTATCTATTACACGTATCGGCAACAAACTTTGTAGGCACTTTTAATGCTGACTTTCTGTCACCATAGACATCACAAGGGCAGAAACAAGAACGAACAAGAACGATTATCATCTAAGTAAGCATTGTGAAAGGGAAGACACTTTGAACATGAACGGGACGATGTTTACACAAAGGAGAGTTGAGTGAAGTTGTAAGGATTTAGAAAGAAAATACTTTCACAGGACAAATATTTACACATAGACTGTTTGACACATTTAGATTGGAAACACATCCAATTGCTCTTTTCGTGGTGGATCTATTACGAGTACAAATACAGTTACACAACGAGAGGGAACAACGACAGATTGAGAAACAACAGGATCCATGTAATTACGAAAGAAGAACAAAAGACACGGAGTACAAACGAAAAAGACAAAAACAAAAGGATGAACTGAAGATGTATGTAAAAGGAGGAAAGGACGTACAGCGACAATCTACAGGAATTTCGACTACGTACGTTTAAACACTAAAGATTAGACGACTACTAGTCACGACGACAGCGACATTTCGAATTAATTAGTTAGAAACAAAAACAGTACTACAAGAGCGAACTACATACCGATGTAACCAACGACAGTAAAGGCAACAAAGGTACAGAAATAAAAGTTGGCTATAATCGCAAGTACCTATTACTACTTCTGTAATGAGAACTGCTACTCAGACTACAAGACAGGAATAGACGAAAGAACAATGTACATACACTTATAGGAAGGAGTGGCAATTCGATAGCAACAAATGTACAAATACATACATACAACTGACTGAAAACATAAACTGAAACAAAGAGGGGTTTGACAAATTACTATATATTATAACATAATTTTAATTTGATTTCAAAAGGGATAAAAAATCATATTGTCATTTTATTGCATGTCATATTTTCGTGCCTTTAAGCTTTGGCAATTTGTAAATTTAAAAGGGGATAATTTGGTACTGTGTTTAATTAAAGTTTAAGGTCTTACTAAACTTTATCTTTATGGATGAGTACAGGCAGAGTGAGAGACGAAACACTGGTTCTAATAGGCTAGCTTTTTAATTATTTTTAACTGCAGGGAGATCTTTAACGATTCCATTTGGAAGACTCAAGACTCCTCATTCATGTCAGATTGATTCTCTGACCATTTCATTTTATTATAATTTATTATTATTTTTATATAATTATATCTGACATTCCGTTCCATTTAACTTTGTTTGTGGAGTTGTCTTACAAGTTAGACTATCTTTTGAGATATATGAATAGAAATACAGATAATATTTCATATATAATTTCTCTATTGTATTTCGGAATGTATAAAATGTTCCGGATTTGGAATATGATTTTTTCAACTACATAGTGCAGCTATGGTAAACAATAAAAATAAAATGCTATGCAAGTGCATTCATTGTCACTACACATTACTGAAATAAATATTATGAAATATATACGAATATACGTTTCTCGGTTTTGGTATTTCGTTGTTGTTGTGAGTCTACAAATTTTGTGAGAAAAAATTACATTTTTCAAAGGTTTCCAAAATGTAGGCCTTTTTTCAAAAAAGACTGATTGAGAAAACAAATGATAATATCATAAAAGTCATTTCTAAAAAAATTTCAGACGGTAATGACTTGAGTAAGGAGAAGTATAGTTGTGTGGATTTTTAGATTTTGGATAAATCACGTGACAGAATTCAATGATGACGGGATAATGAACTAGTAGTACTGAATAATCATTCCTGGATTATGTAGCCAACGAAGCCACAAATCTCAAGATTAGACAATTATTAAAGACTCAATTCTACAGTTTTCTCCTTTTTGTGTTGCTTCACGGAGCATTCTTCTCCAACAAGATATCTGTAAGGACTTTAATTGGAAATTGAATAAAAGTAGAACTTTCGCTACGGTATAGTAAGTAGGTATTCAAGACTTTCGAGACATCCGGGATGACAGTGTGAGAGAAATAGGTTTAGCATAAAATTTGACGACCCTTTTACGTTCATGCTATTTTTGAATTTATGTAGACACGACAAGGAGAAAACCGTTGGAAACCAAAGTCCAAAATAAAAATATATCTAAGTTATTAGAGAATGGAAAGGAATTGAGCAAGAAGAAATGAAAAACTAAAGGTTTAAAAAAACTACAACAATACGCATACATTACGAAGAAACCAATTATTCAAACCATACCAATAATTAGAATTGGAAGGATTGTCATTGGTAAGTAAATATTACAATTAAAATAATTGATTATTTGGCTAGCCCATTAGAAATGTGTCATTTTCAAACGAATTTCAAAATTAACGGATATAGGAAATTAAGGGTCATATATTAAATCTAGTGAGTCTATAAATAAGATAGAAATGGTAAGAAAAAATACAGATCTGGACAGTTAAGGGAAATCTCATTAATGGTCATGGTAATTTTCAAACCCCCCTTTTTTAATCCTTACATTTATCGTTTTGCTAAGAAACCACATAGTTTTCCTACATAAACCCTGGTATCCTGTTACTTCTACGCTAGCAACCTTATTCGGGCGGAACCGAAACCTACAATTTAAACATCATGATGTAAAGTCATGATGATGAATTTTGGGAATATTTGCTGCTCTCATTACTTGCAAGTGTCTTTACAGTTTTTGATTTTTTACAACTTATGTTTTAACTCCCATGTGAGAGGAAAAAGTGGACATATAAATTGACTACACCAACAAATGTATTACAGCATTAGGCTTGTTGTTGTTGAAGGCTGATGTGAAAACCATTTAAAAAAGAAAAAAAAAGAAAACAACGCATCTACATTGATCTAAAGAGGCAGAATCAAAACTTCTTAAACTGTGCACAGAATATTTACAGTATTTGCAATTTGCATTTTCCTTTCGTAGTACATATATGACTATCCACTAGATAACTTTGTGGACTATATAACTATACACAAAAGTCCATTTGAAAACTTCAAACAGAAACGAAGGTGCCACTTGGTCATATTTAATTATAACTATCCATTACTTTACTATCATTCGGATAGTCTTGGTAAATGTTGTCAAAAACTGGCTATGTACACGTAAATCTAAACGCTGAGTTAAGTGTATAGAATATATTGAGTATACAGGAGGTATATAGATAACTATATGTATAGATACAAATGAATTGAAGCGGTTATTAACTATGATCAATTCCTAGTGCTGGACAGGACAAAATAAATAAAATAAAATGATTAGATATGAATATACAGTCATGTAAGTTCATATGTAATTATCAGCTTTTGATGTAAGAAGTCAAGAAACATTGTAATAAGTTACACTGACACATAAAATAGGTATTCTATTCACATACAACATGTATCTAGTTGGTGGTGGAATGGATTTGAAAAGCGAGACATTTGGTAAAGAAGAAGGAAGGCCTACGGCCTACTCAGTAAAAGGCAAAAAAAGGCCTACATTTTTATGGCAATGCTTCAAAGCCCTCACGTCATAATCAACATCATCATCATTATTATCATCTCAGAGTCAAGAACACTCCCGCAAAAGAAAACTTATAAAAGAAATTTGTTCCCTCCCTTATTTCCCCAAACAATCATTTATACAGCAAAAGTCTTAAGTAAATAATTCAATCAAGTAATATCACATTTAAAAATACAGCTACCGATGCTCGTACTGTTACGACACGAGTGACTCAAGTTCAAAATTCAATAAACTCCTCTATCACTATTGGTTGTGTTCTATCTTGTACCCTGTCTTCTGACGCCTTTCCAGTTCGTGCCCCCGCAATTCGTTCTGACTTACTGTACCCTGACTCATTCCGTCATCGTAAGTATGCAAGTAGTTTTAAATATTTTTTAGAGATTTTTGAAAGCGACAACACTCGAATAATTTGCCAATTTGTACATCTGACATTTATATATATATATATATATATATTTCTTTATCGCGTATGTAATCCGCTGATGATTATTGAAATCTTTTAGGGTAACGACAAGCCAGCGTGTAATAAACACAGGTCATGGTGCAAATGACAAGAGTTCGAACTGAAAATATAGAAGACGTCAGGGTACAAGTAGGGGTGGTACCGTCATTATCACTATTATAATACTATTATATTGTTACATGTTCCAACATTTTCGAATGTGGTGAAACAAATTGCAAAATTCCCTCTATTTTTCTAATGTAAAACTTGCTAAATCTTATACTACTTAGGATTATTAAAAGGGCAACTAAAATCCCGCTATGGTTTAATAACTGGTTCAGTATATATATAAAAACAACTATAAGGAAAATAAAAATTGGCTATGTAAAAATATAAAAGAAAAACTAAAAGGCAGAAATATATATGTACATATATATATATTTATAAATAGTTAAATATTATAGAGAAAAATAAAAAACCGACTATGTTGAAAGTTGAAACCATGAGAATTAATACCTCGTAGTCTCTTTTTCGAACTTCATATTCCAAATCCCATTTCTGATTTTCGCAAAGCATTACACGGTCAAAATACTGCGTGCAAACCTGTTGTAGCTCCTCTATAATAATCCATTCATCAGCCCCAAAATCAAATATTAAAAAATAATTACACCTAATCAAGAGTCAAGAAATGATTACTGATATTTTATTCCATACCAAAAAAATTCCACTGCTTTTAATACTCTTTTTTTGCTATAATATTTATTGATTGATTTTTCATCCTTTTGTTTGTTGGTTTGATTTTTCCAAAGGATTAAAGCGTACTCGACGTACTACAATAATCCTCAATTTTTTAATCCCAATACTTGATTATCATATTGGTATTGCTGGAATGTGAAAATCTCCCTGCAATTATAATTATTACTGTCAACTGCAGTCATAAAATAGACGATGTAAAGCTGGAGCTGCAGAATGCAGGTAATCACGATTATAAAACTACGAGTTCACGAACTAACAAATATTTGTGCAATAATTATTGCTGCTATTTTGGTTTTGAGCAAAAACGGTAATTATTGGAATCAGCAAGATAAGCTACAGCAAAAAATAGTACAAATAAAAATGTGTTCGTTACTGATTTATCAACTAAAAGTAGTCTAAGAGTCTATGTAATCCGATAATTACGAGTACGAGGTCTAGACTAAAATGAAGGTATGCTCATGAACATGTAAAATCTATTGACACATACATATAAAATAGATAGAATGCCTTTTGTTTCTTGGAAAAAAATGACATACATATCTTATGACTATACCAAGACAAGATTAAATTATTTAAATACTTCAAAATTTCAAATTTCAAAATGTCAAAAATTTCAATTCAATGACCCTTGGCAAGAAACACGTTTTGTCCGTTCTGCCACGTCATCATACTACATTATGATACGATTAACATTTACGCACAGCTGTCAACCAACTTAATACGGTTTTATTGTATATGATTATAATTAACTATAAGACGGAAATCCGTTCACTAGCAAAAATCCGAAAATACGAAAATACACAATAATTTGCAAATATGTAATTTTTTGTTCAGCAGCTTGTTTTAAATTCTAGTTTTAATCTAGTCGCCTCTAATGGCGCTTTAAGATACTGCAACGTATACGGATTCGTAAGTTATACAAAAAAGTATTCAAAAAATTCGAAAATCCGACACATAAAAGTAAGAAAAAATACGTACAACGTGTAGTAGAAATACTGAAAGGGTTTAAGGTGCTCACAAAATACAAATAAATAAAATATAATACTGTGCTATGTATTGAAGCTGACTAAATCATCATTGTCAAAATTACAAGGAAAAAATATGTCATTATACAAAATCTACAAGAACAAGAAACAAAGAATATAAAATTGATATATAAGTATCGAACTGAAGGTAAAGGAAAAAAAGAAAGAAAGAACGAAATGAATAAAGAATAAAAAAATAATAGGTGATTACATGGAATTACGTAATACACGAACGAATATGAACTGAGACGGTGGACTGAAGCTGTGATATATTGGTTCTAAATAATTATTATGATTATTGTAAAATAGTAGATGGTAATTATATATCAAAATAATATTCAAAATAAGTATATCGGTCAAGAAACTAAAAGAAATGTGGTGCCATGCTATACGTACTGGGTGACAGCAGATGACACGTTGGATTGAATCATAATTACCTCATATTCTTTGACTCTGTTCTGCCATTCCACATCATACTTGTCACTCTCTAATTGCACAATTTTCGCATGATACTCCTTGCAAATCGTCTGCAACTCCGCTAAAGACATCATAGCACAACCAAAAACCAATAATTTCAGAAGTCAGTACCTAATTTCTTCATTTCAATTTTCACCCAACTTCAACGAAACCACGTTTGTGTGTGTAAACGTACACAATTGAACACACCCGTTGGAACGCACAGCTTTTTATATACAGCTTTACATACTTTAGTTTCATACTGTGACCAGTACGATACACGCCGCTACAATAATAATACATTATTGCAGCGGATTGCAGCAGAACCACTGTCAAACGAAACAGTAATCGTCCACTTCATTAACTCTTTAAAATTAATTTTTTACTTACAGACCGCATGTATAGGTATTTACATCGTTACTATATACAAGATTTCAGTTTTCCACTATTCAAGTTTCAAACAACCATTACCCAACCTAGAAATCATACAATAGGACTAAATGTATTTTATTCCTCGTTACATATATTAAACATTAGTTTCCTCCTGTTGTCGCAATCGACTACCAAAGACCATGAACCAATGCATTGCAATTGCAAGTCCCTACCTACAGTTGTATAATTAACTGATGCTCTTTCAATCGTATGCTCAAATTTTTGTATTAATATGCAACTTGTTAAATTCCATGTAGGAATGTTTAAAAAAAATCAAATCAGTCATTTGGGGGAGGGATTCAGCATTCAAATAAAATTAATTGTTACTATTTATGTGCTTAGGAGCGCCATTTACAAGCTATAATTTGTGATTACTTTGTTGAAAATTATTACTCCTAGCCCATTTTACATTTTTACGTTTAGTGTAAAAAGTGAAGCATTGAGCGACGCAAATAACTGCAATTCTTCCAAGATGCCGAAATTGAAATCAGCACTTGAGAAATACCAGTGTGGACTTACTACTGAATTATGAACTTAATTACTTCAACTTGATAGCAAATGCAAAAAAAGCAAATTTCTAAATCAATGCTTCAGATTTTACGTGCCGTCTTTGAAAATTTTTTAAAAAAATTAAAAACTGGGCGTAGGTTTTAAAAAGCTGTAAGACTACAGCTGTTATGGGGGACATCAATATATGTTTATGTATTATTAAATAGTACTCTTCAAGATGCACAGTTATATAATTAGGTAATTATAAAGTGCATAAAATTATAGCTCAAGATGCTGCAACCAAAAATATATATCCATATTTACATAAAAACAAAAAAATAACAAAAAATACAATGATGGTAATAATATTATTAAGAGATGGTCAATAGTGATTTGAATAGTCAAAAGATAATTATACTTATGCGAAACTTAATAATGCTGATACTTACATGCCATAGAGATAGGAATAATTAGAATTCGTGTGCAATTACCGCAATAGGTGAATTGTACCCAACAGAATAGTTTTAGCAAAAGTAGAGAGAGAGTGAGAGAGATGCAAATAATAGATGATAGATTTGTGCACTCAAGTGGAAAAATTTAAGAGTCAAATCATTAAGACCAATAATAATAACCCATTCATAATTTCAATATCAATTCAGATAGGTCATAACATTATTATATTGGAGCAGGCTTTCAAGATGCAAAAGTTTCATTCGACGAATACGGCAATACGGCAACCTCAAATATTTACTTAGAAATCGATTAGATTTAAATAATAGTACTTATTATAATTAGACAGATGTAGCAGAGAGATCCAATCAGATCATAGACCATATAAAGAGGAGAAGTGAAAATTTAAGATTTTTTTGCCGAAAATCGTTATTTGTACCTCATAATCTTTGACTTTGGTAGCGTATTCTAGGTCATACTTGGCTTCTTCCAATTTAGCTATCCTGGCGTTGTATTCTTCAAGGATTCCCTTGATATCATCGGCTATTCAAGTTCAGTGCAAATGTGGTGGTCAATTATAGTACTTTTAAAAGAAGATATTTTTGGGCAAGCTTGGTAAGGTTTCAGGTATCATCAGGTATATACATATAGGTAATTAGAACCTTTCGTTTGAACCCCGTTACACTACACCGTATACCAATCTTAGGTTTTATTTTACCTATACCTATACCATTCGTTCCCGATTTCTCCCTGTTCCACGTTTAACTTACATACGTACGTACTACTCACATAACGTACAAGATATACAAGGACTGAATGCTTACTAACGATAAATTCAGATTCGACACTTGTTGCCGGTACTTGTGGGCGGAAGAACTAACTAAGCGCTGGAAATCTATTTTTTCAACTACATTGAAGCGAGAGATGTTTCAGCTGATGCTGATAATTTTCTCTAAAGCTCATTAAATATGGTGAAATTATCTGACGTCGTAGTTTGTAATTTCACTGTAAGTATTAAGTTCAATTCATTTTTAAAAGTAGAAACTCATCAGCATGCGTCGAAGCTCGAAGCATTGAGTATTCTTGAAAATCCCATTTATTTACTATCCTATCATGGTAGAAATGACAGTGGTTAAGAACTGTTGTATTTTGCGAAGCAATTCAAGCTATTTCTGGATTTTATCGTCGTTTTGCAAACTAGCATTAATTGCGTTCCTTCATTGATGCAAACATACGTACAATAGGTAAAACCTACTATACTATACTAGGCACTGAAAAACCTCATTTGAGTAGTGCAGTAATGGATTGTAAAAACTGCACACTGCAGATCTGCTAACGCCTAGTCCATAAAAAGCCCCAGCTGCGAAATTTCCGCAGGAAAAATTTGGGTGTCGACTTTGACTTTGACTTTTTCAAAAAGAAAAAAACTGAATCGGAAGTATAACAATAGGACAAAAAATCGCAAATTAAAAAACAGTTTGTTACCGGCCATACTTACGAAATAATAATAAATAATATTCTACAGACCATAGTGCAAGAAGTTTGAAAATGAACCGAAGGAATTATTCATGCTAATCTACACATATAATCTAGATTTAAAATTAGCGAAACATAGACGGAATCATGAGCTCGCGTTTATTTTCTTAAACGACGTAAGACTGTGCAAAGGGTACTTCTATTCTCCGAATTCTTCCTAGCACAGCAATGCCCACTAAAAGTTTAAACAGTAGACCTACATAAATACTGCTGTGACATAACACATACCTACATAAGGAATATGCAAAAAATAGTTGAGAAAACTAGTTTGCAAAATAACTTCTTGAAAACATTCACGGGGCCTGTTTCAGCTGCTTAGCCGCTGACTCCTGTTTCTGCCAAGTTACAATAAGTACGTGAAACACTACCGTCTACTTCAGGCAAGCGTCTTGATTCTTAATCTCAACAAAATGAAAATAACTTGTGGTGGCTTATTTAAACGGTAAGCGGTATAGTTGAAAATAACTTGGTACTACCATTTTTTTCAGTTTAACTTCCTCCTGATGGCTCTTTGCCAAGGTTCTCATTCTCAACTCAAATGCTTGCCTGGGTTTCATCGTCGCCACCAGCATTACGCAACAAGTACGAATTCAAATTTGATTCTTACAACTCAACTATGTGCTGTAGTTGTATTTTTACTGGGTTACTTTCTAATTCTATAATATCTCAAATCTCAGCGTTCAGCATTCAGCTTGACGGAGAAAAAGAGCCAATATTTTCATAGTACCCTTGCTACCTTACTAGCTATACATAATAATGTTTATAATCTTTATAAATACAAAATATCGATGGGCTTTGGTAGCCCTATAGTCAGCGTGTATATAAATATATACTATAAATTGCCCAAACATTAGAGGGGAAAGGTGGGCGAATTTTACTACTTTTTTCCACGGAGGAATGTGTTAACTGCTCGAATCTACCAGCCCTAGAATTCCCCATGTTCAATCCTCCAATTTCAACCTACTCGAACACTCAATGACTCAATGATTCAGATTTACACCCATTTGCACAGATCTTTTGCCTTCTACGAGTTTTATGGCCTACGTGATGTAGTGAAAACCGAATTAGCTAGACATGTGATGATTAATGTGATGAATAAACTTTATAAATTTTCTATTTTTCTATTTGGCACATTAGGAATTTGTGAGATTCAGAATTTTTATAAACTGCAACGTGATTCCAATGTAAATTGAGCAAGTAACTGGATATGACATTGTTTGATTGTCTTTCTCGTGTGCTTTTTTGAGAAGGCTAGTAGCAACTATTGGCTAGTATTGATCAAATGGAAAAATCGTAAATACTATGAACGCATCTAAAACTCAAGTAAGGACTCATTTACTCAAGGAACACCCTAAAAAAACCTACAGAATGTAATCACGTAGGTGCATTTTATTATATAAAATGTCATACTCTCTACATCATGCAGTAAGTTTAATGGAATCAAAGGAAAAAAATATCTAAGTTTAGCCACAGCTAGTGCTAGGTGCTACTATACTCTTGTATAACTTACTATGGGTGTGGACATAACAGAATTGTGATGTAGAAACTGGTGAAATAATATACAGATACGATACAATATAAGATGGTACGATTAAACGATATACGATACGATACGATAGGATATGGTACGATACGATACGATACGATACGTAACGGAAACTGAAAACTGAACGAAATCAAAAAAATGAAAGCATAAAAATTTGATTAAGTTATTATTACGTATACTCTGGTTAACGTTTGTGATCATGAAAACGATATTGAGGATAAAAACTTACAATGTATAAAATAGAGTGAAATGAAAACGAAATATAATAAGATAACTTGACACTGGTGTTGTCAATTGTCAAGTCTAACCTCAAAGTCTTTACGTCGAACACTGTATTCCAAGTCAAATTTTGCTTCCTCCAGCGCATAAATATGCTTAAAGTATTGCTCACATAGGGGTTTCAACTCGTCTGTACATGCATTATATATCAAGTTAATTATTATCCTCATCAACTATATTCTTGGGCTAGGTACATATGTGAAATGCTTGGCTAACGAAAATATTAAGATTGGTGGTGACTACCAACAAATACACAAAGTGACTTGTGTGTATTTCAGTTACCTGTTCAAAATAATGTAACCTTTGGCGAAGGAACACATGATTTAAAAAACGTTCGTAAAAATTCCAGCTTGAATTACTATTCTACCCACAAAAAATTCTTCCCAGCTGACAAATGGTAGAAATTTTACAATGGTACCTACAGAGGTCTTAGTTGTTCGATTTCGCAATTGTGTTGTGTTTTAACTCAATGTGCTCACGAATACAAAATCAAAATATATAACTCCGCAGCAAAAGTACATTGTATATTGGTTGACTAAAATTCTAAAACATTTCTCTTAGGTTCTACACGCTCTAAACAGGAATCAGGAAATCAATCAATAAAACCGACTACCATCAAGTTGAATTATTCATTCACTATATCAGATATATAGTATGGTATATAGGTGTTCAAAAAGTTTGAATAGAAATTCAAAAACTGAATGAAAGTATATATGTAGGTACTAAATGTATCAAGTTTGTTAAGGCATCAGGTATTGAAATAACGGTAAGTTTTTGTTTTAAAATTGGATTGAAGAGAGTAATTAATTCAAAATATTCTCATACCTTCACTGGCATCATCAACGTTCTTGGGTTTACCACAACGTTCTTCAATGATCCTCCTCCTCTCGGCCGCTTTCCTTTCCTGTTCTTTCTTCAGTTCTTCAGCGGCTTTCTTACGAAGCAACAATCGGAGTTTCTTCTTCCTTTCAGGTGTCATGAACCCCTTCTTGCCCTTCTTTTGAGCAGCCGCCTGCTCAAGACGGGCTCGGACCTCAGCCTTCTTGGCATCGATGAATGCTTGTTTCTTCTTGCGCTCCTTTTATAGTTTCATATTATACCACGGTCAATTTATTATTTTTCAATCATAATCATGCTTACGTGCCAAACCATTTCTTCCGAAATCCCGACTCCCTACTTCCCACCTTATCACACTGGCAACCGAGATGTCAATGAACTACCTAATTTCCCTCAGATCAAAACATACGGCAATCCCATCGAGCAAAAAACATGAGCTGTATTCGCACTGGCATAAATAACAAGTTGCTGACAGTTGATTCATGTAACCTGCGAATGTATTGGCGGCGGTGCCTAGCAATGTGTAAATTCCCTGTGGCATTGGTTCAACGTCTAGTGATTCATTTCCGGTTCAAGCAAGCACCCACGCCTGGAATTTCGAAAATTTGGAAAATTCCAGCTTTGAAATGCTGGGAGAAATGTGACAAATTCTTATTGTAATCCCCTCATACTTGCCCCTCATAATCCATAACTAAAATGGATTCGTTGTATATACACCTACAAGTTTGATCTGCACTGCCTTTATATAAAAGCAACACAATATGGTAATAAACAATCAATTTAGAAGGCATTTCATATACTGTGCGTGCCCTGGTAAAAAATGGTGCTAGATACAGGAAATGAAAATCTTATCTGAAACCCTATAGGAGGTGGATGTGGAAAAAAAGAGAGAAAGCTGAAAGGCTGCTAAGCACTCGTCGTTAAAGAGACAATCTAAATTTATCCGAAAATCTATCTCGATCCTTTTTTCCTTACAAACCTCTTATGAATTACATTTATAGAAGGCATCAGGAGTCGGATGCTCGCAGCTCCTACACTGAGCCTCAACCCGTTGCTAGAGAAGAATACCATGTACACCTAGTCATGCCATACGTCCAAGTACCAGCTACACAAAAACACTAAAATGCTTCATCAAAATTACGATACATACTGCATTCTTTCTTGCTGGGCTTATAAATGCAACTAGCTGCTATTGCTTACAACCTACATACCTACATAATACTGTATTGTGAGTAAAATCCTATCTGTCTGCAGCTACGTTCCAACTTTACCCGTCTAGAATTACGACGGACCCGTCAATACAAAATTAACACATACAACAGTGCTGTTTCTTGAGGAATCCAAATTCTAATCTCGACGACTCATTAATATATGTATGGTAAAAAACTACAGAACATTCAAACTTGACAGACACAGCTATGGTATGTTGGTTAAAAAGGAAAATTATGCAGCCGTGACTTATCTATCCATCATGAGTTTCTGACTAGAAAAATAATCTGAAGAAAACTCTGAAGAAATGCATGCTTGGAATTGCTTCAATAATAATCAACATAATTGAAAAAATAAGGAACAGATAGAAACAATACTTCTTCCAAGCGTTTTCGCGCTGCAACCTGAAATAGAACACAACCCGAAAATAAATTAGTTTCCTCCTAGTCACTTGGAAAATGACAACATTTTAGTTTCAAAAATATTCAAGCTGTAATCAACTGTCAATTATAACAGGACCAAAACGTCAAAAATTAAGTGTTTTGTTTAAAATTATGGGCTTCCGACTGACTTGATTTCAAACCAAGCAACATAATGATACTTGCTGGTAATCAAAACAATGTAGCAAATCATCAGATACTAAAAACTCGTATCTTGAAAGCAGTTAATTAGCGGACTCGTTTCCCATTAAAATGGAAAAGAGACAGGCAAATATTTTCTTCAACTCTGCCATTTCTGTATGAATTTCAAATTTCAAAATGACAAATGATTCGCTGGTAGGATCTCATCAGCCATTTCTACGTGAATAGAGAAGATTTGCTTTCGGGAAAAGTTTAAGCGATTTTGTTGGCAAGCCTGCTGCACTAATGGCATCACAGAAAAGATTCACAGCACAAGCACGACACTACTTCCTGCTTGCTTTCAGTTTTCCACAACATGGCTGCTAGTTGCATAAGTATTTGGCTTTTGGAACAAAGTTGTCGCTTGTTTTCAAGCCAAGTCAGTTGAAGTGAAGGCTGGATTTACCAAAGTGCATGCATATTTACTTGAATATAGTAATACAAATTATACGACGTCGCAAATTAAATGACAAATTAGGTAATGTTAAAGTTAGAAGTCACTTAAATACAAGTTAAATACAAAGAACACCACAACAGTGGACAATTAATACGAATGGACAGTGGACAGAATCAACGTTGGTGTTAAGCGTGAAGCCACGTTACAAAACCAAAGAGCAGTAAAAGCAAATCGAAGTAGGTACATGTTTAAGGAATGTCAGAGGAAAATAAAGCAGGTATTTGCTACAGATTCGATAACAATTAACCTACATGTCATTGTGTAATTCTATGTTATGTAATAATTATATTGGAGTCATTCATAATAGTAATAAGAGTAAGACTGGTAATTGTTTACTAACTACTAGTACTGGATCGTCAGACTATATTATCCCATGTTACTCTACCGATACCATACCATACCACCAACCACCAAAAGAAGCCAAATAAAGTAAAAGGGAAATTATAAAAAGAGCTAAGTATTTTTAAGTCAAATGTGAATAGTGATTGGTTACCAATTCGTACAGGAAAAAATTGAATTGAGCAAAAATATTAGGCGTGGATGCACGTCTCTACAAACTATAAAAAAGACCACTTATCTTGGCAAGACAAATTGGTTGTCAGTCAATGCATTTCTGTTTCATGAGGGCATTGATTGTGTTCTGATTTGTTGTACAGCATCAGGAGGGTAAGTAATTAATGAATTATAACAGATTAAAAATAATCTGTAGTAACAGATTTTCAAAAATTCTATCGTTGCTAAAACGCTGAAATGCTTTTTTTCAAAAATGTTGAAAGCGTACTAGTATCAACTAGACAAAAATAATTATAAAACTGTCCATTAGATTTTGGCCTATTAGGCTTTAGATTGAGTAATAAAAGCCAACAAAAGAGTCTGAAGTTGATAAGATTATACTATCAAAGTCAAGTTAAAATTCAATATCTCTGTGTGAGTAACAACACTGATTTACAAATCCTCATTTTTAAAAATTATTGTCCTGTATTGTGGTACAGTAAGCTTGTAAAAAACAATTTTTCAGTTTTTTGAACACTGAAGAAAGCAGCGAGGAAGATAGGGAATGCACATATGAGCACAAGGACAAAGGCACAAAACACAACTCCGTATGTTTCGATTGGAACAACAATCTTTTCCTATAACAAGAGAAAAATTTCAGATGATTTTCAAAAATAAATTTTTCATCTTCAAAAACAAATTCCAATTTGTCATCAAAAATTTGGCTTGACATATTAAACTTATCATATTAATCACAAATCAAGTAAGAGTAACATGAATGAGCAGTCACAGCATAAATGAGTAAAACTCATTTCTCAAAATATTCAATTAAATCACGAAAATAAACGGCACATAAATACATAAACAGTAAACTTGAGAAAACAACGAAAATCTAAATTCTCAATTCCGATTCCACTTTAAATTCAAATTCAAAATAATTCAAAAGTAAAATCCAAATAAATGTTGAAAATGTTCAACGTCTGTACTACTTACCTTACCTCGTCGTCCGCCATTGTTACCGTGAAGAAGTCTAAAGGTGGTTCCTTCCAACCGTCTAGTCAGTCAACTCCTGAATCCCAATCTGAACAACCAACACAAAATCCCACACATCTTTCAGATCAACAATTTTCTATTTCCTCATTCTTAAAAATAACTACACACAGTCCTCGTACATGTTGGTTGAAACTGAATCGAATTATGATCGAGTATGGACGACGTAAGAAACTGAAAACCCCACTACTTCTCCCGGACAAAATACCATGCTCTCCTTTGTCGTTTTCGTTTCATACTTTTAAGCACGCGCGCTACTCATCAAAAATACGTCTTATATTGAATAACAGGGAAAAAGACACCGGACTACCGTAACCATTATTATCCTTATCAAACGGATTCCCGGAGGATTTTAGAATAGAAAATTATATCAAAGTTTTAGTCTCCCGCTAGGAAACTCTTTAAAATTCTTACAAAACACAAACCGGTTTTTCCAATTACGCAATAAAAGAACCTTGAAACCAACAAATGCAGAGATGAGATTACGTAACGCTTTCGCTCTCTCCCGTCTTTGAACTTCCACAGTGTTCACATTTCAATTTTCCATTTCAACAAACAAGTATCAAGAATTGAAACGAAACTATTGTAAATTTCTGAATTGAAAAATGTAAAATTTTGGAACAAACAGTTTCGAGTAATTCGTATTTCGTTAAGCTATATCTTGTGGAAAAGACTTAGTGTAGTTGAGAGAAAACTTAGTAAAATTAAAAATGATTTTAAGTTGAATTTACACGGCTGAAGAAGTTGAAAAGACTGGAGAAATAGAAGAGATGAAGGAAACCTACCTATAGTCCGCAAGAGAAGGAACTGGAACGTATCGGAGTTGAGACGGAACTGAGGCTAAGGCAGAAATAGATTTGAAGGTACAACCTTATAAGGCCCGCTCCATTCTATTTTTACCCGGGAGCTCGAATGAATCTACTGCTCTGATCCGAAATCTCAAAGCTTAGTGAAATCTCGGTGATTTCTAGTGGGTCTTTACCACTTTTCGCACCCGGTTTGCTCCCTCACGGTCTCGCACTATGTCAACCACTCAACCTGTGATTTCCTCTGTGAACCCTACACATTTTCCTTTTTCCTCATTGATCAGTAACTGAACCCGGTCACACCGCCAAGACAAGACGATGGAAGACCCACGATCACACTCTAATCCAACTATACCAACAACGGACTTGCAGCCAACTTAAGGCATAACACATTCAATCTGCTTGCATACGACTTCATCTACTCCACTCTTCCACTTCCTTTCCTCAGCATCCATGTATTCCTCGGGTCGGCGTCATCGTCATCGTATTTACTCACTATGTACCGTCATCGTCATCGACGGCAATTCAGATTCCGAGACAAAAGGGATCGAGATGGTGCACATATTATCTCTAGCTTATCACATACTAGTATGTATTCCAAGTATTTGTCGGTATTTGATGCAGTTCAGTCAATGTGAAAACATCTCTTCAGATTCGGATTCGGATTGTGTGTTAATTTTGTTCCCCATGCACCATGTTAGGCTATTGTAATTCGTAATTGAGGTTGTTGGCTGTGACCAAGAGCAGACTCGCAGTACGAAACCAAGTTCCAATAGAATGTCGAGAATTTTTGTCTCTTTTCAGATCATCATTCCCATCATACGATATCCTCAGTCTGGAACTGGAACGCGGCATACAATAGCTTCTAGGGATTTCGTCATTAAAAATGCGGGGATTTCTCTGTAGGTCACTCTATTTCAGGTCCATATCACTGTCCCAGGTAAGGTCATACAACAACTTACAAAAGTACGGGGAAAGATTTTTATCTATTTCTTGGCGCATTCCAGTTCCGT
>JAAXYX010000554.1:0-35857 GCA_036851915.1 Ptenothrix huangshanensis | reverse complement strand
CAGCGACAGTGCGGAGAATAAAATTCTCTTCTTACGAGATTATAATTCCGTCGTTTCCACCATTGAGAATACACAGGGAAAGAAATGTAGCTTGAAGATCAACCACTTGGGTCGCTTGGTTCATTTCCAAGAGATGGAGAATTCGGAAATCAGACTGGAATATTCAGACAATGGACTCTTACTCGCCAAGGCGACATCAACGGGCTTGAGCTCGCTCTACTCCTACGATCGGTTTGGACGAATCCGACGAATTATCGGCGAGACGGGTGTGATGACTGACTTTGAGTACAAACTGTCGGGACCATCGATTGAGGTACGAGTGTCGGACTCTGTAAACCAAAATGGATTCACGCGCTACGACATCCTGAGGAGTGAGGAGATGGACCGAGTGACAATCACCAAAGTATCCAATGACGACGGCACAGTTGTTGCTAAAAAAGTTCTTCTTGCCGACGTCAAGAATGTCAGTTGCAGTCTCCAGGAAGATTCTGGAGTGGACGTGTCCGCGTTGTCGTGGGGAGTTTTCCCCTTGCTGAAGAATACGGTACCGGTGGAAGGGAATCTGATGCGTGGACCTTCGTTGCAGTACGTTCGTAGTTATGAGAATCCTGAAATCCCGGGTAATAAGCATGAATGGAAATTCAGCTTATTAGGAGACAGGATTGGAATGGAGCGGATGTTGGATCGACAGATGTGGGTCAATGATAGTAGAGTTCTGACCATTGGATTTGATCAATCCTTGTCTCGTGAAGTCATTTATAACCGAGATAGAGAGTCCATTTTTTCCATTCAGTATGATCACACCGGTCTTCCCTTGTATTTTATCCCGGAGTCTACTCATGCTCATCGATTTCCCATGAACATTACCTACGATAGGTTCAACCGTATCGAGAATTGGAAGTGGGGAGAAAGCCGTGGGGTTCAAGTTACTTATGGTAAGCCAATGTACATTCTCTCCTCTCTCCTCCATCCTCGTGCATACACACATCCTACTCTGCTCTTTTCATAACATCAAAAGAATGAGCAATTACGCTTAAACAGTTGCAATTGCGCTTATGTAGCTACTTTAGTTCCTCTTGTAAAATGCTCCAGTGAACACCGCATGCACACGTACGGCCCACGCGCCCACTTATACCGGTAGCATCTATTAGGCCTGATGTACCTATCTATATGCAATGCTGTAGAACCTAATTAGTATTGACGTCGTCTCTTGCTAAATTTGGCGAATGCACTAAAATTTCTTGGGCTGAGGAACGCAGTAGCAGTGCAGGCAACCGTCGCATCTGCTTTGTGTACTCGATCTGGAGGGAATCTGTGGGGATTGTCTTTGAAGTACCTAAGTAGCCTAAGTTCAACATACGTAGCTGCTGAGACAGGCATGAGGCGGCGTAAGGGCAGTCGTACGTACTTACAGATAGGTACTGAGGGCAAGTCCAATGAATGTAGTGTAATGATCATTGTGCATGGTTTTTAGGTCGAAATGGCTTTGCCACGGAAATGAAGACTTTGGAAGGAGCTCGAGCAAAAACTATAGAATACAATGAGTATGGGCACCCATCGAAAATCTCACTACAATCAGGTCGTAACTATTCATTCCAGTACGATATCCATGGGGGACTGAAGAGCATGGAAACTCCAAAGAATACCCGGCATTTGTGCACATTTCAGTACTCGATTGGCTTCACCAAATTGGTCTACCAGCCACCGGGATATGGGTCCATGAAGAACTCTTTTGTCAAGTACTTCAACTCGTACGGTCTCGTCGAGAGTATCTGGCTTCCCTCCGAAACCGGTCGCATATTCTATGATTACGACTTCCTCAGGAGACTGGCACATCTTCTGTACAGTGAGGGCAAAATTAGCTACAAGTACAAGCCTCGAGTGGTGACCATGACAATGGTCGAGAGTAAGTTCGAGTCCACGACGCACATTTGGACCAATGGCTTGACCAAAGTCGTTCAAGCAAAACTAGAATTTGGTTCCAAGTCAGGACTCTCATCTGCCAAATTCATCTACGACTACGACTCCAACCTCCGTCCCCTAGTAATGAAGGCCCGCGTTGGTGGTAATGTACTCCCTGACTTTCTCCTTGCCTACAACCCTAAAACAGGTCTGCTGGACCAATTGGGTCATTTCAGGATTTCTCAACCGAAAGGAAATGAAACTGTTATCTTTGATGGTCTGGCAGTTTTCACTCAAATTAAAGATGGCTTCGGCCAACCTATCCAATACTCACTCAGTTTTCAATCAGTCGAAGTTTTTCGACTTGAGTTCTCCTACTACTCCACCTCCCACCGCATCAAACAAATGAGGATGGTCACCAAAACCATGAGCTATAAAGATCAACAAACCCATGCTCCTCCCAAGAATTACACCTATGATATCGATGGTCAATTAATATCCGTCGAGTCCGCAGAGCCATGGAAGTTCCAGTACGATCTCAACGGCAATCTGGCCAGCTTAACCTACCGCGGCAATGCTATTCCCCTTGAGCATGATCAACAGGATAGAATAGTTCACTTTGGAGACGGAAGCTACAAATATGATTTCGTGGGACGTGTCGTCCAGAATGCGCGCGAGGAGATTTATACATACAACTCATTAGGACATTTGAAACGTGGCTGGAAAGAAGGACGCTTTGACGTGGACTACTTCTACGATCAGGAAGGAAGACTCGTTGCCCGAAAGGACAACCATGGAAACACGACTCAGTTTTTCTATGGAGATGTCAATCATCCTGAAATTGTCACTCATATCTACAGCCCTCGAGAAAATCGTCTTCTCCATTTAGTTTATGATGAAGCCCAAAGACTGATATTCTTTCAAGTGAATCGCAACCAGAAGTATTACGTAGCTAGTGATCATTGCGGAACTCCCATCCTAGTTTTCAACCAGAACGGACGAGTAGTTAGAGAACTGTCACGAAGTCCCTATGGCCACATTGTTTACGACTCCGATCCATACTTTTATCTACCTATTGACTTCTGTGGCGGTATCTTAGACAAGGTTTGTCAATCTTTACACTACAATGTCTAGGAACGTAGAGAGTGTAGCGGGTGCGGGACAGGGTAATATATAAACCCAATCCGTGTTGCTTCACCAGTAACTTCCTCTCACTTTTCTCTCAGCCAAATTCCAAGCTCCTCTTCATCTCCTTTCCCACTCGTACATTCCTTTCCGTCGCCTAAATATATATTGCCTTCCTCGCTCTGTCCCGGGATCTCAGTCGCTCTGCTCTTCAGTATTAATCCCTGTTCTTATCCCATTGTTCTTTTCCGCTCTGCTGCTTGTAATTTCCAATTCACTATGTATCTCCTAGTCTTACAGTGAAAGTGATGTTCTCTTCCAGGTGACACTGCTCATTCATATGAAGTCGAAAAGAGTTTACGACCCACTCATAGGCCAGTTTCTTACACCTAATTGGGAGGAGGCGTTAAATCACATGGAAAATCCAGAGACTTTTCACTTGTACCGTCTCACTGGAAATGATCCTGTCAACAATGTTGACTCGACTCCTCGCTTTGGTAAGTGTCCTTCCAGCATGTCGCTGCCATTTATTCACATTACCTACCTACTACCTACTCATACCTATATACAGTGCATTAACACTCAAGTACATACCTTGCAACCAAAATTGGAATTTATATGGATAATCAAAGTGTGACTAATGGACGAAATGAATTCCCCTCCTTCTAGATCATCAAAGTTGGATCAGACATTTAGGCTACAATTTAGAATCGCTGTCTCCCCAACTGTTCCCCAGAACATTTGGCTTGGGAGGACCTACCCAAGAAAGCTTGGTGTCCTCGGGTCTAGAGAGCCGAATCCTTGAGAAAACTTTTGATATAGCTAAATTTGGAACGATATCACAGAGTGCTGTGACAAAATCAACGCTCGTTCCCAATCCTGCTGCCTTGATCTCTCAAATAGATCCTCCATTGGGTAAAAATATTCTGCTGAGTCGTACGGCGGAAGGAAAAGCCATGATTTCTTGTCCTTTTTGTACCTCAAACCGAATTTATCGTGACGTCTTTACTCAAATCTTGAATGGAAGCGAGTTTCTCACCTACATCTCGTACTCGCCAGGTCAAGACGTTTTTCATTTTGCCAAGAAAGAGGCATGGAAAGCCTCAGATGACTTAGCAGAGTTACAAAGACTAGGTGGCCAAGTCAATGTGACCGTCCATGATCGTTCACCTGAGAATCAGATGGTCGATCTGAAGATTCAAATGTCCGGTGCAACCATCTCGGTTAAGTATGGTATGAGTGGACCGCGTGAGATAAACCGACTCATTCACCATGCCAAGTCCGTGGCTGTCCGAAAGGCCTGGACAAATATTAAGGATCAAATCCGTACCGGTTTCCCCGTCCTCGATCTTAGTGCCAGTGAAAAGGAAGAAATTGTCAAAAATCTTCATCTCAATTCACATCACGTAGAGTTTATACACAACCCTGAAGATTTCCCCTTCTTTGCTGATGACCCCCTCAATGTCCGCATTATGAAAAAGACCAAATCTCAACGAAACCGGAGTAATAACAACAATCATCGTTAACTTGGTCCTGAGGACGTGACATGTATGATGACGCCAATATTTTGCCTTCCTTATACTCGTCATGAACTCAACTTAGTCTTTGTACCTTGTCAAATTTTTTCAATATGTTCCAATATATTTACAATATTACTATTATCTTGGAACTCGTTCACTCGATGAACCCAATCACATGCATAAATATAAACATGTAAGTATGTATACCTAGGTACCTATCTACCTACCTATCTACACTAACATTATCTTGCACCAAAAAAACTACAAAACTACGCAAAATATACTATTACATTGTACACCTAGCGTATAATCTAGGATCAAAAATATAAATACTAGTCTGGAAAATGTCATTAGAGTATCTGTATATCTGTATCTATCTTAACTATAGAATACTTATCCTACATGTATAAGTATAAATGGCGTATATACATCTACCCTACAAAATACCTACCTAATTGTTGTCAGAAACAGAGGCTATATCTCTATCTCAAACCACCGGTCACCGGATATACATATACTTGGAGTCAAACAAATATGATACATATGTAATTATTATAGACATTGTATATTAACTGCGTAGACTGTCGGACGCAAACGCGTTGTAGGGTTCTTACAATCCAGTGCCACCCAAAACCCGAGGCACACATTATTATCCAAGTATTTATTCTGCCTACAACTACAAACCGTGTGGCGTATGTAAGTAATTATCTATTTAATGATGTCAGTTAATGTAAAAGTAATCTTACTACCGGCAACCCTTCCAACCAAATCCAATCTTTTATAGTCATAATAATAATAATAATCAAATAGACTCGTAAGTCAAATCCAATACAAAGAGTTTCTATAACTTTACAGTACAACTTAGCTTTAAGGATATGAACGAGGAATTTAAAAATACACAATACAATATACCTACCAACCCAGAAGTTCTCTGCAACCAACCAAATGAAATGCATTCTCACCTACACACTATAGGCAAAACGGGCATCCTTTCTGTTCCCAATTACCCAGTGGAGGTATCATTGCGAAACTTAATATTCCTAGTGAGAAGCAAATACAAGTCAGACAGTTCTTATCTTTAGATATTATCTTATGATCTGAATTGCCAAAGGTTTGCATAATATTATTGAAATACATAGTAGAGCTAATTACATAAGATGATTGCTATTGCTAGTACTAACTTGTTAGTACATAGTAACTATGCATGAACTAGATTTAATGTGAGGAGTCAAGGAATGAATACAAAAGAGATCCCTTAAACAATTTCTGAATTTTTCTTCACGAAAACATCGTATTTTCAATCACGTGGCCAAAACATGTCTATGTTTAGAACTGATAATCTCAACCTCCCGTTTTCCCTTTTAATTCCTTTAAAAGTCAGGTCAGTATTCCGAGGACCTACATACACGCGTGCTGGGTTGATCATTAAGATCAGACTTGGTACTCCTGAACTCAAATTCTACTTATTTGGAACAGAGTAGACTCATAGCCCGAAGATATCATTTCCACTTGTCACACTCATTATTTGTATGTATCGTAATTGTTCCTAGTATTTTTTACAATATGTATATACCGTGTTTATTGCTTTTTTGTTACTCTCTTCCGTTGCCATTTTTACCAACTGTATGCATTAATGACCACTACCATAATAATTATACATAATTATAAGAAGCTGATTTTGAAACACACATCTGATCTAAATCCGGCATTCGCTAGTTGATGCACCGATTTACTTGCAACCGTGTATATACATAATACTACCTACATAATTATATTTATCTATCTTAGCCGTAGACATACTATATATTATATCGGTTGTAATTACTATAGCGCAGTAAGAATACAATTAATGCAGATGGGTATCCAATTAGGTACGATGATAAAAAACGGAATGAATAGTTTCCATTTTGAATTTATCAAGCTGAATATTGAAAGGCTGCTGAGTACTACAACTGGAGTGATGTATCTAATCTTACAGGGAATGTTATTAATTGCGTAACAATTCTCCTTTTTTACGTTTTTGTTTCCAAATTTATACTTTTGGATCCAGAGTAAGGTACTCCTGGAGACACAAAACCAAATGCAACTATGAACTATACATTCTTGTAAAATACTGACCGTGATCGTGAGTATTATAAAAACTATATAAAGTTAATAAATTAAACCACATAAGAAAACTCTGCCTGTAAAAACTACTGAAAATCGGACTATACTACAAAAGTTACACTTCTTAATGTATCCTAAATACGTAGGAAGTACGAGATGTTAATGTTACTTATTTTAATAATTTACTTCTAATTGTTCTAATGTAAGCAAATTAGATACGGGAAGCTGTATCTTTCTTGTATCATATACAACTTATATTATACTTCTTAGTTTGGTATAAACTTAGTGGTTTTACTGCAGTCAATCGAGTAAGGTGGAAGCTCCATAATCTATAATTCATTATATACCATAGTCCTAAAAGTAACCACGAACAAGTAATCTGTTAATGGAAGGCAGATGCTAAGACTAGATTGGTCTGTCGTCTTAGGTTGCGTTGAGAGTTGAGAGTGAGCGTGCAAATGATGCATGTTTAACAGTAACTGCTAGTGCTATCAACATAATATTTTATAAGAACATATTACAATTAAATAGTTATGTAATTACAATATAAATCATAATATTGACGTGACATTGCAAAGGAACAACAGCCACATGAAAAGATAACCTAAACCAGAGTAATTATCTGTACGTAGGGACATAGGTAAATATATATAAGTATTATTAGCGTGACAATTTTATATGTTTTTCAAACTTAATGTACTTTAATTTAATGAGAGTATACTACTACTATACTCTACTGAGTGCGTGACTGCAATGAATATTTATATAGTTGTACAGTGAAAATGAAGTAATTATTTCGTGTGTGATCTAATGTGCAGTAGTGGTAGTTCATATGTAGATCGTAATTAATTATATTGTGAATATGTTGATATTGATTGTTTGAGATAATGCATTGTATGAAATAAGATACATATTTACAAAAGTCAGAGTCAAGTTATGATTTAAGGGGATTACAGGTGTGTGACGCTAGTTGACAGAGAGTTGTAATGAATTAAAGTGAAATGAAGGCCGTTGTTAACTTGCTGAATACTTACATTATTATTACCGCTACTGATCTTGTTCCGATAATAAGGTTAGAATGACTAATTGTAAGTACCTCTTCTATTAACATAAGTCGAAAGAAAGTAAAATCATTAACTAACTACTATTTATAATATTACAGAATAAAATTATTATGATTACAGTAACTATGTTGAGCGTAGGGTGGATGGAAGCTTAGACATTTTTTTCCATAAATCATGTCTACCATGTATCTTCTATTGAGTATTTGGTTGATCGTAGACGTTGTAAAAAGATACCTGACTTCTGTCCACCCTGCCTTGTACGACTACTAACCTATAATTGATTCTAATGAACTCGAGTGTAGCGCGACATGAGAATATATGTGCATTTTTTATAAATACATACATACATATTATTATAATGTGAGTGGAAAACTGCCTTTGTTCCGTGAATAACGATGCGATATAATCATAAGAATGAATTAACTACATATATTATACATTGCTAAAACATTTTAACTACTATGTAACTATGAATAATGTATAAATATTACGGATATGTACTACGAAAGATTAAATGTTTCGGTGCAAAGATTGCGGCCAAAAATCAGAACAAGTCCATTTTATGCTATTCTAGCTTTATCGTAGGCTGTTTTTATCATCTATTATTTACGCATACGTAATTACTTACCTTACCTACTCATCATTTATTGTCAATAATTCGTATCAATTAAATCTATCATGTACACAACGGAGTTTGTTGCATACAGTTGTACCAGTCGTTTTCATATTTTTGCATATTCATCTCATAACCAGTTAGTATTATGGCTTATGGCTCATGCTTCCTGCGGCAGGAGCATGTGTTGAGTTTATTCACGAAACGTCCATTTCATTCACACCTACATAAATAAATCAAACAAGCTCAGTTCAAATGTATAACATAGCACTGCAGGTGTAACTAATTCGAGAAGAACTGCAACTAAATAATTCATAAGACACCAAGATATGCAAGTATAATCAAATTTTTATTCAACACCCGTTACACCACTCATACATTTTCGAAAAATTAAAAGTAATTTCTCTACATCTGTGGACAACCACGAGGTTTTTCAACTGTTCTTCGACCATTTGATGACTGTGTATTTTTAATTAAAATTCCATTTCAAATAATCATGTGCAAACATCCTCACGTTACCACAACTATGATTTTATTTCCTACACGCGGAAATTTTACTGGTAGGCTTTTAACTAATTTATACTTCCTACTACATTTAAAAAAACTACAAAACTATTTTCCTGTAGTTAGAAATTAATAAAAAGGGGGTCTATACTCACCAAACGTTAAACGTATTTAACATGTGGGAATTTTTTTCACGTTCTGTATTTTCATTATACGTGACCAAATACTGAAATAAACGCCATTTGAAGGGTACTTTACATGTATTGTGTTGTTATACACAAACAGAAGAAACTTAGCATTACACTAATTTTTCAAACAAAATATTACAGTTCAAAATTTTTACAGTGCTTGGCAACAAATTTGTTCAATGACACTCAACTTGTTCTACGAACCACGTTCTACAACACTTCCGCAATACCAACTCGGCAGTTACAGCAAAGTATTTTCAGCGACCCATACGTTGCTTAACTTTTGGATACAAATTACTACCAGCAGAAATTACCTACGTGAGATAATTCAAGTACAGTTCACGGCGCTACTGAGCGCTCCCAATATTTATCTCAGATCTCAGTTAATAGGAACAAATCATACACACATAAAATAAATTAAAATACAAAGCTAACTACAGTACATTCTAAATTCAGGCAAACACATGTACAAACAAAGACTGTATCTTTAAACTAACAAAATGCTTAAAGAAAATCACGTATAAAGTTATCAGTGGGAGAGTGGAACTTTGCATTAATTTTGACATGGCAAGAATGTCTGACCTCTTTATCATGAAGGATAGCTCTTTGCCGGAGAGTCCAGTAAGCGGACCCCGTTAAAGGTTAAAAACAACGAATTTTCTAACTTGTAAAGACTACAGACTTAGGTATGGTTAAAAGTTATCAAAGTTTCAAAAGAGCTATGTCTGTGTCTATAAAATTGTCATTTGAGAATAGATTTTCTTTTGTTTGTATACAATTTCGTACTAAACTTGTTAAGTTTTTGTAGAAAATACTTTATTTATATCGAACAATAATACAATTCTAAGTTTTGATCCCTTAACTTTCTTACTTCTAGTTTAAGACTGAATTGAAAGGATGAGATAGCAATTGATTATTGTTCATTGTTTGCATTTGAACAGCTCTGAGATACAAAGCAATTATAACAGTCAACTTTGTAGTTTGTAGAGAAAATTGAAAATGCATACCTATATAGCGTTGCGCCAGATACAATGCATGATCTTCCTGATACTAAAACACTTCTTAATCTACTTATTGCTTGTATAACACTATGCAAAAATACTTCACAAATTGGTTTTTTAAATGACTACCTAATTCAAATTTTGTATGGTTTACTTATGGTACATTTAGGCACTTTAAATATTATTGTTGACGCAAAATCTGAGCTTTCCATTAAATTGTAAGCATGATGATGTATTTTGTTTAAATTCAGGATAAATCGCTAAATGTAGTAAAGCAAAAGTGTTTAGTATTTACTAAATCGACTGCTTTTAATATATACAAATTTTAATTGCCAACATATGACAAGCAACTTGCCGATTTTAAATCCACAGCTAGTTTCACGGAAGGAATATTCTATTTGTAGTTCCGCAGATTAATAAAAATTTTAACGTTTGTTGATAGTTTTCTTTGAAATGCGGATCAAGACTAAGCGCACGTTACAGATACGAATATGGGTACTTTACCTAATTAATATCGACTAAAATCTGTTAGAGCACGGCTTTTGTAGGGTCAAAATGGTGAATAGATAACTTTTGTTACGTAGAATGAGTTATCATTGACTGTATGAAAATACAAGTATAGAATTTTCTCGTTAGTAATAATTAGCGCTTTTTGTTAAGTCAAAAAACTTACATTAATTTAATAAATTGTAGATAATACTTAAAAGATATGTGAAATTAACTCTAGGAACGCCTACATTTGTAATTTTATCATAATAAGTAATGCTTTTTAAAAATTGTATACGATTTCAAACATTTTTAGTCTTAAAGTGGCTAAATAAGTCAAAAACATCAATAAAACGTGATATAATAATTTACATAAAGTTAGAGGTACCACATAAAATTTAGAGTACTAAATTTTCACGGCACATAAGTATTCGCTCAGCAATGCTAGTTCTTAGCGATTAGGAATACTAAAAACTATAGCGGTCCGCCAATTTTAGGATTACAATTCGTTGATTTTGGACTATAACTAGTAAGCACCTCCACCCCACTCTTCTGGGGCCCTCCGAATTCCTCCACTGGTGATAGGCCTCCTTGTGCCATTGACTGGTGGACTGAAAGTACACAAACAATTTTAAAATATACCCACGAAAGGACTCCTGCTCTACACGATAGTGGATTGTCAAAAAAACTGGGACTACTCTACATTGTTACGTGTACCAAAATATATTCCTTCGCCATAGATAATATCACAATACCGGCCTCAATAATCATCTCTATCGTTGAAATTGCAGAAGAAAATTAATACTTGTATGCTACTTGCAATATCATCAAAACTATTTTTGCACTATTGTATTGCTAATTTGTATTTCCAATAATCTGCTATTCTAAATTAACAAACTGTCTAAAGCGCATTTCTTGATGACGAGGTATTTAGCATATCCTATTCTATTTAATAGATTAGGCTACAATTTGTCTCCTCACCGATAAATTTTATAACTTTGCAACCTGCGTGCGCATTATCTCATTTCAACTTTCCCTTTTACTAACGTAAGCTATTGTAAGCGTGACAATTTAAAATTTAAACTTACCGAATTCTGGAGCCCGCACCAGGAGCAGGTATTCTCGACTGAATTCGAATCTTTGGCTGACCTTGATTTTCAGTTGGCGGTTTGTTCATTGGTCGTAATGTTGGCTGGTCAGGCACACGAACGACAGCTGAAATTCATAAACACAAACTCATAAACTACATTTATGATCTAAACAATAATAAATAACAATGCATAGCATGGTAAGAAAGATTGAATCAAACTGGTTCTTACTGTGTGTTTCTTTGCGAGTCAGCATTTTCGGATTGGAAGACATTCGTAGAGCTACAACCAAAATAATTTTTAAAAATTCAATAATTCAACTGCACATTAAAATGTACTTACTAATGATGTAACTTTGGCTGTAGGTCAAGACTAACTCTATTATTATTAATATAATTATGTATTTTTTACATTGTTCCTGAAGGCGTGCCAAGTTATGAAGCTCTTCCATACTGCTGGTGTGAATACTATTACTGCTTCCAGTGGGACTTGGAGAGTAAGTGTCTTCACGTGACGAACGAACGAAAGTATTATTTAAATCTACAGCAACGTTTTCAATATTTTCAGACGGGTTTACTGGTGAGTTATTATTAGGTGATTCGCTATCCCGACGTATAACATAGGACAGATTCCTAGTGACGCGACGAGGTGGAGACAGATCATTTTGAACTTTCTGAGTCGCCCCTTCGTCCTCAGCTACAAAAGTTTCGTTCATATTTTTGGTTGCACTTGTGGTTTCCATTTCCAAAGGCTCCATCACTGTTACTGGAGCCTCCGGTTGAACAGTTCTAATTGGAGATACAGGTAGATCCAGGTGATCCCCGTACGTTTCCAACGGGAGTCTACTCTTCTTTGGTCTGGTATATGTACGGCTATCAATCTGTTTTCCTGAAGGAGCTACAATACACATTCGATAGCATAAGTGACAACCAATAATCAAATCCATACGTATAATCCGATGTGACAAGTGAATGCAAGTGATAAATCTGATGTTTCAGCACTCATACTTGAAAAATAAAGATGGTTGGCGTCTGCTTCCAGCCTATTACTGCTTACAGGAGGTTGGTAACTTGGAGAGAGGAATTCAAATGAATTCTTGGCTACGCTAGAAATTGGAGATGATTCACTGTCACTTTTATATGGAGTAAAACCTGAAATAGTAGAGCGTGGAGAATTCCCATGAAACAAACTTGGGGGAGAAGCTGAGTTAATTGAAACCGGGGCAATAAGGGGGGGACTTTTTCTTCGGTTGTAGGTTGCAACTGAGCTTTGATTGCATCGCGGTGAATTATTAAATTTGGATGACTTTTCCTCTAAAAACAGGATTACCAAAATAAATGCATTAGTTAACAGTCTTAAAGATTTAATAAGTATATTATTAAAACGATACAGTTTCGCGAATTCACTCACCTATTATTGCTGATTTAATAAAATTGAGTAATTTGAAACGAACATTTAGCAATCCACTATCAATGAAAGAATCGTCCGCCTCCAAGTCTTTGACACTTATCTTTTTCACCCCCGGAACTTTTGTAAGCCTAAAAATTAATAATACGAACAAAAGTTAGCTCAGGAATAATTACGCAGCAAGAGGTGCACTATACCTGAGTTGATTTAAGAAAGAAGCAGTACATAATGTAAATGCCTACATTCATACAAATGTATTGAACAACATAGGGGCATTTAAGTAGCTTAACTGAGTCAAATAAATTAAACCATTACCACTCTGTATCATTGTCATCTATTTGATAATCTTTCTCCTCCAGAACAGATAAATCTTCAAATGATTTTGAAAACGCCTTTGGGCCATTGGTATGAACATTATTCTTTATCATATCCTCCTCCAATTTCTGCAAATGCCTTATCATGTTCTGAACTTCATCGATACTCTGGAACTGGGCCCCAATACTGACTTTATCAGCAAGAATTCCATCATGTTCCATGTCGCCAATCTGAGCTGCACACAAAATATAGAAATTTTAAATTTGTCACGCCAAAATTAGTTCAGTTATTCACAACAAACATATATACAACGTATATAGTTGTATACTGTATAAGTATAATCGGCAGAAAAAATAAAAATATAGTTTTTCGATACATATAGCCTCAGAAAGTAAGGTCACAGGAGCCAACGACATAGGTAAGTGTTGTCCAAATTCCGGTCGAGGGATTTGGACAAAAAGCAGAAAATAATTTATAGCATTTTTCATAATGAACTTTAAAATACTTTTATCCGACCCAAACAACGTACTCATAGTGCTTAACTAGTAAATAGGAACCAGAATAAAATCCCAAAAATAAAAATCCAAGTTGACACTATAATTTTTTGCCGCTTTCACATTTCTCACACAAATGCAAATACCTGCTCCAATGTTACCTTCCTCAGTTCAACCAATTTTCTTCAAAAATACTGAAAAATATTTGGGTATCACTTTCTAAAGCCAAGTTGTACAACACTGCGTCGTTGCCTTTGGTCTCGTTAAACTTGACCACTTACTTTCCAAGACAAATCCACAAATGACAAAACAAACAACACTTAAAACAACAACATATTATCGCCAACTAAAATTACTACTGACGAATATTAGGAATAATAATATGCAATTACTGAGTAATATGTTATTCCAAGAAATGATGTGATGAGCGATGAACGACAAACGATGAGCAATTGTATGTTGTATGTTAGTATTTAAGGTATTAAGAGCGGACGGATAGTTACACTTAAATTATTGAGTCTTTTATAACGTCAGTCAAGAATCTAACTTTTCGGTAAACACCACT
The DNA here is from genome assembly GCA_036851915.1 of Ptenothrix huangshanensis. Taxonomy (NCBI): domain Eukaryota; kingdom Metazoa; phylum Arthropoda; class Collembola; order Symphypleona; family Dicyrtomidae; genus Ptenothrix; species Ptenothrix huangshanensis. Next base: position 21,479 of record JAAXYX010000554.1, on the reverse strand, counting down.
TATTCCTAGACATTACAGAGTAACGAGATACACTTGTGGCTTTACTAATCTTATATATTAAAAAATTGTCTCCCTAAAACTCAGCTCCTTTAAATTAAAATAACTTCACATTAACTACAAACTCTTGGGTTTTTCCTTATCTGTCACCCTGTATGATGTGTGTGTGTGTGTTAAAATGCTAAACGAATTGGCATAACGCAAACGTCAAACGGTAAACGTTCAGTTAGTTATCGGTTAAACTGTTAATAACAAAAAAAAGGAAAAGTGTTTGGACCAATTGACTGTAGACAGTACAGTAGTATAAACGGTAGATTGTAGATTGATACGATATTTTAAAAAAAACTGAGTGAATCCTCTTCTTCCTACACTTGTTCGAAAACTACTAGTTATAATACGGATGCCGTTGCCGTATTAATGACTTAACTACCACTAGCCGTGTGTATGAACTGGAGGAATAATTAAAAATGATATGCTGACAAAGCAAATGACTAACGAAATCAAATATCCCTTCGTCCTTCATCCAAGCAGCTATCTTTGTGCTATATCTAATCTTCTGTCTGTCAACTTTCTTACGTTGTATGTGCTTGGAATAAACAATTTTAATATTTAAAGGGCACAGAATTGTCTGAATAAACTGAGTATTACAGACAGAGTAAAAGAGGAACAGAATTAGCGAAATAGCAACGTAGTCGTGTATGCTGCACTTTGTGATTGTCACACCACACCGTTATTATTGCTAAACACTATTACTTCCTTCCTTTCCTTACCAGTGGCAACTTTAGTAGCCTTTATGACTTCCTTCTATTCTATTATATTCTATTATGCACTAACATCCCATGTTAACACAACTATAAACTATCTAATCTACTCACTATATGGCCTATGGATTGTAATTTTGTATTGTAGGACTGTGGATGGGACTATTCACGTATTCACTTTGAAATGAGCTCCGTCATCCGTGCCCCGTGCTTTGTGTCAATCTCCTTCCTCCTCTAAAACTCTAACTGTAGAAATCACACATGTGTGTCCATTCCCTACTATAGTCACAGTCAGTGTATATCGTCGTAGTCGGCACTGAGGTAGTTGTAGTGAGTAGTGAGTAGTACTAGTTTCAACGGTTCAGTTCAACTATCGAAATAACAATAACTAAAGTTAAAGTAAAAGTACCTAATCCTTAACAACATCCACAGGCACATACAAAATGGTAAATAGTACACTCGCGAATGCGAATTACAGAAATTGCACTACACACACAGTCTGCTTGTACTTGTGCTCGTATCCTACTCGCATTCTATTTTATACACAAACTACAGAAAGTCTTGTCTTCTTTTGCTAAACGTGTCTATCCATCATCTATAAATTCTTTTGAGGAAAGTAATAGGAATCGCGATGCAATACAGTTCAATTCAACGTACTTCATCCGCAATCCTCAGCTGAGCGAAATTGTTTCAGAGCCTCCATGGAGCATAGATGACGCCTCGTGCTCACTCTCCACGCGGCCACTAAAGCAACAACATGTCTTTGCCCCAGCCCCAGGAAAAACAGTCAACTATAATTAACTATTTAATGGGAAGCAAGCTGTTAAAAAAGCAGTAGATTGTTGTTGAGCAAGTGGAAGTACAGCTTTTACTAGCCCATTACAATACTAATCTAGAAATCATGTAAATATTCCAATGCAATTCCCATTCATTCCTCCACAAAGTATTAGAAGCAATAGCAACTGCACTTATCGTTTGTATTAGGTAAACTGAAAGAGGCAAATACATAAGTGCAGTTCGCAGTTTGCACTTCGTTGTCTGTAGCAGCGTGAACGATTTCTGTAATTATTTTTGTTTGCACCCTCAAACTATAATTAATATAATTATAATTAATACAAAAATTCACTGATTCCTACATTCATGAATGGTGCATGCTTGAATAAGTACAGAAGGGTCAAAAGCAAATTATTTGGTGAACTCAAGTAGCACTAACAAAGGTCAAGCATCAAACGCACTATAATTGCTTAGTTTTACCTCAAGAAAAAATGCTCATGGGTACAATTTAACTGCCGACGTAGCAAAAAATATATTATTATTTCAAGCCTTCTTTCTTCTACATTATGTATACATGATGGTTTTGAAATTGTTGAGGAAGAGCTCAAATACACGAGTCACACGAATGCACTTATTTTGGTACAGGTAATTAGTATACACCTTACGATAAACTTCAAGCTTTAATTTACAGCATGAACAAGAATCCCAACCGCAACAGATGCATGTGTGTATGTACTACTATTTTCCCCTTGTTTTGTGGTCCTAGTCTTGCTTAAAGCAAGAGCTTATATTTCGAGAAAGAAAAGAGATCTAATACAGCAAAGGCTGTAATTTCTAAATTTATTTCCCGAACTTAACAGCAACTTTATTCTAAATATTAAATTAGCTCTAAGCGTACTCTATGTATTTTTAGAGCACCGTTATCTACACCAAGTTTTGCCTGTGCTTTTGATCACAAGTATTTTTCCATCTTAGGTTTAGTTCCTTTGCCACGCTGCTGAATCTGTAGTTTACCATTGGGTGTTGTTGCGATTCATTAGTAAAACAGTGCATTTTCCTTTTCGTAGCGCCCAACTGAGCTGTATAGTGTATACTTTTTGTAACACGTGCCAACTTTACATAGCATTTTTATTTTGTTACTCATATAATATCCACTTGTTATATACAAATTGAATCTTGACATCTTTACATTTGTAGAAAAGTACTAATTGGATGCTTTCCTATCTTTGCATGATTCATGGTAAAAAGACTCTACCTCACTAATAAAAAGATCATTCTTGTGGTCGTAGCTGAGTTGTACATAGAAAGCTCCAGTGTATAGGTTATAACAATAATAAATTAAATACAGCAGTATTATTGTATCACTGAATGAAAGATGAACCATGTAACGAATTAACAAGAAAATGTATAGTTTTTCAGTATGCGGATACACATACAGATATGTACCAACCAAGTATTTTTGAAAAATGATATTAGTCAATGTTTAGGTTAAAAAATATCGTTGAGAGCCGGAACTAGTGTACGCACATGCATCTTTAAGTGAAGCTTACAAATAAAACAGTTGTAAACCCCTCGAGTGAATTCTTCCGCCTTTAAAGTTCTTAGTTTTACTATAATAATCTTTTTACCCTCTCGAGCATAAACACATGTGTTGACCGGACATATCTAAATTTAAACTATGACTATGAGAATGCAACTGGATCATATTACTTACTGCGGTTTATACAGTCAATCATTAGAGTCCTTGATGGTACAGACAGTACAGAGGGTTCGGAACCAAATATGTTGATTCCTGCTGAAGCCCTTTCGGTTGCGTTAAGGTTCAGACCTTTAAAGCACATTTTTGATTCCGTTTGTACTCCCTTGGCATTATTATGGCTCTTAAAATTTGCAAAGTTTAGTATTCTGCATTGCTTAAAGCGATTTTTAAACATCTTTCAGAATTTTAATTTTGTACGTTTATTGCTGAGAATAGAACACAATAACGATAGCTACTACATAAGGAAGAAATACGGTTAGATTTGACTTGATGCAATGTATGAATAATTTAATACTAAAGGACCTATACCAAAGTCATTAGAAGGGTATATTATGATCGTTTTTAACAAAATTTTGATTTGGAATCGGACTTAAAGTTGGAATCGTAACGAAGTTTGAATCTGCAGATGCAGAATGGAGAATACTATTTAAAAAAAGTGTAATCTAAAATCTAAAACCTAAAGTAATCTAAACTTAACAATTAACTATAAATTTTTAAATAATCTCTCCGATTCCCCGATGTGAATACGGCTGATTAATTAATTTTATTGATTACTGACTTTTGCTTTCTTGGTTTTCCCCGGGAATTTTTAAACAAACAACATAGTTCTGAATTTCCATGAAGACTGCTTGGAAGTTTTGAACCGTACTGTTGTCGTTCTTCGAGTCCGACTTCGCAAGGCAAACGTCATCAGAGTAATTTAATACAAATCAGTTTTAAAAATATCTCCAACAGTAAAGCGTCGAAAGTTAACATAACACATCTAGTCTAGCTTAAATTTCCCATAATTTATATCATATCAATTGTTAATCCATATTTCAAAATCTTTACTGTACAGGTTAAGTCCATCTTTTTGTAAAATGGGATTATTTGTAAATTTGAATATTCCATGATAGAGGCTAAAATATAAGCTGTTAAAGCTCATTATAACTATCAACTATCTTAAAAAATCGGGCGCTTCGCGCCAGATGTGCTTGACCGTGGCGGCGAAGGAGGTGCTGTGCGAAGCCAAACGAGCACAATAACAAATTATTTCCTCGTGTCGAAAGACGAGCAACGCACATACAAAACTAAAAAATAGAAAAGCCTGCCTGATCGGTAACACGATAAACGACTACACACTAAATAATTACAAGAGCTTGTTATTAGTCTACACAGCACAACTTTAATTGCGATATCCTATCATTTAAAAAAAAGAATGAAGCCCATACGTCAATCCGTACTCCCGTAATCCTGGTTTAAGGAAGACAAACACAAAAAAATTAGTTTAATTAATTGTGCAAAAGTGTTTAAACCAAATTCAACCAATAACAATACAATCCGAACTCTCACGATATCCTATTTTTTAAAACAAAATTGGAGCTGATCCATCCATCCGTATACTTCCGTAATTTAGCTTGAAGACAGACGGACGGACGGACATTGAGCCAGAACAATAGATGCTTTATGTGCTTCGCACAGCATCTAAAAAGCATCAAAAACACGGTTTGCAATACAAAGAAGTGAGAAAGACAACTTTATTCAAAAAAATAAACTTGACACTGTCCTCCAACAATGATAGCCTAAAAGACTCACAATCCGTATATGTGGCATAACTTTGTTTTAGGTTTTAGATAATTTCTGGTGATAATGATGATAATAATATTGATTTTAATGATTACATGCTACATTAGCTATTCGAAATTGTAGAAAACAAGTGATGTACACAAAACCATTTTAAGTTTTCATTATGTATTCTTTCCTTAGTGGATTTAACCCCGGTTGCCAAAAAAGTTTCATTTAATGTGTCTTTGGAGTAATTGCAATATATTTAACTAACATTGCCAACAGCATCTTTAATCCTCATATAGATTCTTTATTCATGTTAGGACGCATTAAAAAATACGTATGTATTTGTTCTTCTAGTTGAGTATTCCCTTACAAGCCGTTCATGTTACAATGATGAACTGATGTAATCTTCTTTTCGATAAATAAAATGCATCTTGGAATTAATGATTCATTTTGGATGCATTCATTAATATTTTTAAATGATCACATTTTACAGTGGGCTCAAGGGTGTCACCACTACTTTACAAACTTAAAATGCAAAAACTGAACGATTTTATAATACAAGAAAAAACGTATATTCAAAGTCAAAAAGTTAATCTTATTTTTATAATTACGATCATAAAATAAAAATAAAACTAAGGTTTTTATCCAATTTAGAAGTGCAGTAAAAACGTTACTTGGCCTTATTTTGGTCCGCGAGACGCAGTTTACATGGGGTTTGGTTTACTTGTCAATATATCGCTTTTATACTATGTTTACTTATCATTAATTCTATTTCCATTAATCAGTAATCTTAAGTTAAATGTGAATATCGAATATCTATATTCATAATATATGTTTGGAATTGAAATTACGTTCAAATCGAATGAGGATATTGGATAGTCGAACCATTTTCATTTTCATGACAAATGGGGTAAAGTTTTACCTTGGCTTACAATAACGAAGTTAGATGTCCTTAGTCGTAGTTATTTTTATTCAGGTATTTCTCAAGTTAAAGATTTCAAATGGGGATAAAAAGACATGACATATTGATATCATCTCCTCCTCCCGTGGACACCTGTTCTTCAATTTAATTAAATGATAAGGTGCCTTATTACTGCCTATTAAGGTTACCAAATAGCTAGCCCTCACGATATTCATGTTGAACGAAACATGACACAAAGAAACCAAATGGAATATAATATAAGAATATGCACTATACGCTTACGCATTAAAATTAAACCACAACAAAACACTTGTGCAATTATGCAAACAATAATGATCATACGTAGCAATCATGCCATTTAACTGTGTCACGCTAGGCAATAACGAAAACTAGCTTTTCCATCATTCATATTTTTCACAATGTAATTTTATCTCTCCGTTCTTAGAGAGAATCATAACTACTGTTTAATTGAGACGACATCCAAGCCAATATGTATTCGTATTCATACTCATTCAATGGGGCTACAGTACATAGTTTACTTATAACTGAATTTATGGTACTTATTCCAATACACTGAAGAAATAAAATGGTTCATGTGTAATCATTGCATTATTACTTTTTAATCTTCGTGGCGCCTTATCCGGATTAGCTTTGGTAATGGACACAAATAATGTTAAAGCGTCAACAATTCCTAAACCAACGATTCCACATAAAATTTAAATTCAAGCTTGTCAGATATAATAATTAGGTTCAAAATTCAAGTGCTTGAGTTTGACTGTTTCTATCTACACTATACTGTGAAGGAAGCAAGACTCCACTAGTACGCATCAGCCTATCCTTGAAAGATGATTAAAAGCAGAGTTGCGTTCATAATACACTGTATGTAGCAAGTTCATTCAGAGTATATAATCAAATAACATCCTACCATTATGTAAAGTTGCCAAAGTGTGAAAGTCATGATAATTGTTTACATGAAGATTCAAAGGCATGCTGAAACTGGCTGCTTGTTTCCTTGTTTGACATTATTGTGCCTATATATACTTGAAAAAAGGGACTACTGCCTACATACGCTCTGTTTATCATGCCTAGACACATTGTAAACATCCCAAATCAAGCTCTACCTGTATCGAATTCATTGTTGCGGATGATTGGAAACATGCGTTTCCAGAGTGCTAGTCAAAAGTTTAAAAGCCACAAGTAAAAGGATCAGTAGTGTGACTACATAGCTGCCTGTTGACTGCTTAACTTTTAACCTCACAAGTGTGTAACTGTTACAGATTTAAAATTTGGTATTCGTCACCGTCATAAGCTGCAACTGTAACTCCAAGGATGGAGATTTTAAGAAAGAATTACTATATTGCTGGCACATCTTCATCTTACGATTACTAATACGGGGCAAGGCAGGCAAAGGCGAAGTTTGTACACATGTAGAAATAATACAGGGAGCCGGGCTAGACTATTTCATCACGTATTACCAGTGACAAGAATAGGAAATTATTACCTCGGCACATTAGACATTCCGTTCAAACCTTCGAGCAGCGTGCATCCTTTAAGACCAGATTACCGGATTATCTATGGCGAAGTAGACGAAACATGTATTAAGTCCTGCATGGTCAACGAGACAAAGTACTAATGTGTCCTACCCATAGTTCAATAGAGCATCTTGCCTCTGGAAAACGTTGTTCTCATTTTGCGTAATAATTCATAATCAACTTCTATTCTCTTTTCACTGATTCAGACGTGCAGTCCATTATCTCCTTAACCTTTTCCCTACGACTGTATAAGAAAAAATAACATGGTGACTTATGAAAAGGTACATGAATTTTAATTTCTCACAATTGAGATATATCGAAGGTAAAGGGTTAAGCCATATATACATGTACGTAGTACCCTGTTTCCCTGACCTGTTCTTGGACTTTGTACACATCGCTTTATTAGGTGCTCATGAAAAATCCTGTCATACTAATCAAGATATAGATTCCGATTACCACCCACACACTACTTACAGTTTATGAATTTCTCCAGCGATACTGATACCACTGAATACTACCCCAACTTATTTCATTTTCGCAGCGTCACGTTTTGTTTCCTTTTATTTTAATCCTAAAGAGCAAGTATTATTTTAATTAGTATTAGTAACACATGTTCGTCTTGCTTTTTCAATTTTTTACGCAAGAAACTCCCAGAATTCATAACAGTCAGACAGCTTTGCATGAAGTCTGGGAGTTTAAAGAGCATCCGTACCTAATGCACACCCTTTTTGGAGAGACCAATATAGAAAACGTAGAGCTTGTCGAGACATTTAAGAATTAGGAAAATGTATAAAATCCAAACAGTGTGATCATCCCCAGACCGACACCAACTGTTGAGTGAAGACACACACATATAGCTTGCGTGTTTGAGTTTCCAGATTTTTTTGTGGTTCTTGATTTCGTCTGGCTTCGGCTTTTGCTACCGACATCCCTATCCTAATCGTAAGAGCTAAAAGCTAAAAGGGGCACAAGACAAAAGGGAAGGGCTCATCTTGTATTTCTTTCCCCTCTGCATGTTTTTATCGTTTGACTTTTGAACTTATAAGTAACTTATATGCAGGGATAATGTATTCAGTCACCCTCACGTCTCTTGACTATCAGCGTACACATAGTTTCGGAGTATTGCTGGGATTTTTTATTTTTAACACGTACAATTATCTCCTTCAGTAATTTGTATATGCGACTGTTCACAGCTCGGAATTTGAAACGGGTTAGATATCAACAAATAATTAGTAATTGTTGTTAAACATATACAGCACCACTGAAATATCGTGTCCCACTGGACTCAAATCATTTATAGACAAGTTCCCCAAATTTTATTCCTTTTTGTTCTGAAGGATTCTGTAAAAAATATTGATACGACAATATTAATACTGCCACTCTCGTCCAGATATTACCAAGAGGGATACAAAGTACGCAGTAGTGCACTCATTATATTTTAAAAGGTCGATAAAACTTTAATGTGGTTCTTAGCATATCTAAATAATTACACGTATAAAATTCTAGGAGAGACTAGTTATCTGTGGAATTAAGCGTCAGGGAAGTGTTTAAGTAGGTCCCAACGTAGGCATCTATCTGTGTAGCTAGTTTGCATAATTTACCATACTGATTGAATTATGAAAAGGTAATTAGAAGTATATACAGTGCTTTAGTAATACTATTCCAATTATTATCTCTATTTGGTCCAGAATAAATGTTCAATGTTAGTTCATCTCGGATTCTGTGTAACTATAACCAAGTAGTCTTCCCATTCCTGTTATTCAAAAGTCAAGAGGTTTTTGGAGCAGTGGAACAAGAGTAGGGAGGTCTTAGAAGAGATGAACAATTTGGTTACGAAAGTTTCCCTTGCGGTCACAGCTCCGTGGAACTAATTTTTCTGGTTAGGGTTAGTTCGGTGTCAGACGCTGCAGCCTTCCACAAACGAAGGGTCTATGGTAGTACGTGGACCTGAAGTTGTGAGTCATTATTATTTATACAGAGTTCGCCTAATAATTGATCCAGACTTTAAAATATAATATTTCAGTGTTATCTATAAAAATTGTTGTCAGCCACAGTTGTGTTCCAATGAACAGATAATCTTGACGTCCAAAGTGTTCAGTATCAATCTCAGTGAAGGCAAGACAATGCACATCGATAAATGATTATCGTTAATGCAAGCGAAGCAACTTATTTTTCAGTCAATCGATGGCTAATCTAAATCCAAAACCAAGTTCAATAATCCAATTCAGTCTCAATCGATCGCTTTCATTATTTACCAGTCTGTTTACTCTTCACAAATCAACTTTTAAGCGATGAGTTCAAATGACGGACAGATTTTTCGATAATCCTTGACTAGAGTACTTTTGTGATACTGCAGCAGAAGCTCAAGTGCATAGTTTACAAAATTGGTGTGTTGGTGTGCCACTGACATTGCTTCAGCGGTAACTGCAAAAACCGACCAAGCCCCAACGTTGATTTGCTAGTACCTACATTTGTAGGTGAATCCTGGATTGACTTGAGAAGAGAAGGAAGCAAGTGAAGCGTAACAATGGCAAACGAGTGTTGTTCAAGTGGAAATACTAATAATATTGGAGCTTCACTTAATACCGGATTCAGATCCGGCTCAACGACCACCGTCAGTTCAGAAAATTTGAGTCTTAAATTGGGCAAATCATTTTCTGTCGACTATGATGAAGAGAACGGTGAGCCTTTGATGACAGATCAAAGCCAAAATAGCGTGGATGGAAACGAATTTGGTTCATCTCCAACTGACCTTTCCAATGTTATTGAATATTTTCGGTCTAAACGTTTGGGTTCTGGTTCTGACTCTGGCACATACAACGGATTTCAAGGGTAATGCTCAATACTAAACTTCTTAAGCACGTTTCTTACTCATGGGATTTTTCTCTATAGACGCGTCGCTAGACATGCTTTTACAGTTCTGCCTCATAATCATCACCTTGTGTACCGGAGTAACAATGATTTAAATCCATACAATTATGCGTAACATGTAACATTTGTGAGCACTTGCACAGATTCCCATTTACAAACATATTCAAGCAATTACATATATGCAATTGATAGGCACAGTGGCACAATACCCACAATAGTATTGTGTAAGCGAACAAATGACTATAATTCGACCACGTGCATTTCACCAGCTTTCAGACAGTTACCTGCATAAAAAATCAAATTAATTTTAAGCAGGTGCCTTAATTTCTCATGCGTACACTCTTCAAAATCATGCTGAATAAGAGATGAGCAATCTAGGACTGACACTTTAGTTGATTCTATGTCTACGAGATGAGTTCTAATTCAATCCGAAATGAGTTTGAAGGAAAATTTCAATTCATCCCGACCTAATCTTGAACTCATCATTTATTATCTCCCACGAACACATTTAGTCAACCTAAATGTTGGGGAAAACCTGGATTGTAAATCTCGTACCCATCTTGTATGTACTCATAAAAGACAAATGAGAGATGAGAACGAGATAAGTAGTTTTCGGAGATTGTACTTACACTTGGCATTTACAGAAAGAGAGTATTCTCAGTGTAGGAATTAGAATGCGGCTTACAGCGATTGTCTGGACCAAAATAGATTAAAATCGTTGTGTATTAATGATTTCCCTGTCACTAATTTTCTAATAAAATAGCAACCAAATTTGAATGAGAAGGATCTCAAAGGTTCGCAGACTCCTCCCTTCCCATGTATTTGGTTACATGCTCGGTAAATGGAAGGTGCAAAAGATGTTTCAATATATTCTCTTACGTCGAATATACAACCTTTTTCAATTACGCTTTGATGATGATATTAAATGCAAGTTCCGCCATAAGTCAATCACCTAGTTAATTTTTAAATTAGAAGCAATATGGAAGTACGACGCGAGACATGAGCACACGAGTGAGCACAATTCTTTACAAATTAAGCCATTTGCATAATTACTAATTACTTTATGAATTTACATTAGTATCTTATTACAATATTTAGGAGCCTTCGTTGTATAACGCTTAGACACTTCCCTCTTTCAGGCTATTCTGATTACCTTATGTAAGCTAGTAGGACGGTATGCTACATGTTCACTTACGTTAAAGTGGTTGACAGCGAGAATCGATGATCAGTTTCAGTATCATTGCGTATCTCTTCTCATTCTCTTGTCTGCTGTCAACCTTCCTATCGTTCAACGTTCCCACCTCCACTTAATACTTCATACTCTAGACTTATAAATTCATCCATATTCACTTCTGTATTTGCAATAAAATTACGTGATTAATCCTTGGAACAATACTGCATGTAGTATGGTCCTTAAGTATGGACAATATAATATAATTAGATTGAAAGTAAAGTGAGTGGTTAGAATTAGCACTGTCTTTTTATTATATTATTATGGTAACTACAGTGTAGTGTGTAGTACAAAGTAACCAGTGAGATAGAAATGATTGTGGTTATTAGTTTAAAACACAATGAGCACTTTGTAGAGGAAGCCGCCCTGACACCAAGCTTATTTGTATTTATTTACTAAGGAAATACGCATACAACAAGCATGCCGAAGTGATTGTTCACATTCGGCTCCTCAATACTAGGATTAACACTATTGAACCCTGATGAGCCATGCTAATATTCAGTTCAATCCTAATTCGATTTCAAAAGTAAGCACTTGACAGACCGTATTTGTATTAGATACCTACGATCACATACATATTAAAATTATATTCAAGCTCAATTATAACGACAAAACTATAAAAAATAAACTGTATCTACAAACGGGTATAATAGAACTAATCGAACGATGAGTTTCCGAAACAGTTTCAAACTTCTATTGACCGTGTTTTGTTTACTCGACACGTGTTTGTTGACTCTTCAACGCTGTAGGAGGAACATAGTATATGTCAGCCTCACGATTTCGGTGAGAATTATGAGGCAGGAAAAATATTAATGGTCCACATTCCACGGTGGAAGCTGAAAAACTCCATTGAACACTTGCATGTAGGGTTTCATTTAAATACAATAAAAATCAAACAAGTTTCGAAGGATTATCATCTAGGTAGCATTACCCCAACGCATGCAACAGTGCTTGCTGGGTATCAGCAATGTAGGTAGTCTCTTTGTATCATGCTGTGTATTTTGGTTAGTTGCTAAACCTTCTGATTTATGATCGTATGCTTCTATAAAACTCTACATTTTTAAAGTTTGACCTCGGACGGGGACAGAAAAAGACAACATGACAAACCCTGTCCCATAAATTTTCAACAACAACAAAGTTGAGCATAACTATTAATACCTATGTATATTTTAGGGATTGGGGTACTAGTAAACATTTTTTTAATAGTGCACTTGAATCAAGTAACGTGATCCACAAGAAGGTCACTCATTCTGCTCCAGACTCGGTATAGGATAATAAGGAAACGTTCCTGAAGCCGGATTATTGGGATACAATTTATTCTAGAGAAATATTTTAAAAATACATCTCAGAAAAGAAGGCGTAACCAGACTAGATACACAGGCTTACAGCTTTAATAATTGTTTGAATGCAAAATTATTTTATAATTAACATGTGCTGCATGTACAAGCATAGTAGAAGGATAGAGGACAGCGAAATTATTAACTTTCGTAACTACGTAATTTCATGCATGGATGGAGAAAACTTGACAGTACATCTGCTGACTACAGACTGCAAACCTATAGACCTACATCTCCACTGAGACACTCTTTGACACTGCCCCATAAAATTAAAGGAAAACACAACTAATTTTGCATTTTTCTTGTCTTATCTCGTTAAAGTTGCCTGCTTCGTGGAGATTATATCTTGGGCTGGTTAAAATGACTCTTGCATAAGTCTATGTATGGATGAGATATTCCATAGTAAACATCTTTAGAAGACAATGGCAAATGACAAATCGCAATTGTCTGGAAAAGAACATAAACGTACTAATAGGTAATTAGTACAAAAGAACATTGCAAATCTCCCTGATTTCGAATAAATATCATGTCATCAAATGTCTTTATGTCCTAGTCTCTTATGGGCGTAAGCTCAAGTGAGAGTGTATTAAAACCTAGTCCTAGCCATGTGCATTAATAATTCTTTCGGCCTCGAGACAGTCTTCCATGATCCACTGGTATAGAATGGATTTAGTTTTGTGCAGAAATGGGAGACACACATGTAGATTTTATCATCCAGTTTGAAAAGGAAAAACGAAAATCTTTTCGAAGAAACAGCTTGTGGCTGTGGCTGATTAATAGTTGGAGCAGATGAAACACCCATGTAAAGATTAGAGTTTAATGGTCCATAGAATGTCAACGTTAAATTTTAAACATCATTTAGTATCTCATTACTTAGTGATTAAAATAAAATAATGCATATGTGTACATACTCGAGTTGTGGAATGATTGTAGTGGAAGTAGATACACGAGGTCCCCAAACAGGAATACTAAAATGTTCTTCGTCTGTTGAACTACTGTACACGAGATACGACTGAATCTAAATGCATATCTAAATTGGCGCAAAATACCCAAGTTAATTCTGCCTACTTCATCCTGAGGAGAAACCAGATTAATCTGATTTTAGATGTTTGTTTTACACAGTAGTCAGCAAAAGATTTAAGTAAAATTTCCCGTTCTTCTCAGCTCTTGTATCTTTTGCCAGTACAAAGGTTGCTCCTGCAACTTTATATGTCTCCATGTATTTGGAGGTGAGACACATTCTTCATGAAGAATATATTCTATGTAAATACTTGACATAATAATTTGTACACTATATACCTACACTATATGATGCAAGGCTAGATATAATTATAGTGGTAGGCTCGTAATTGACTTAACTACTTATGTATGTATAAGTACACACATAGATTGGTCCTGATGCCAATTTATCAGACTTTACTTACTTTCACGTTTGCTCTATGTGTACCGATAATGATAAAGGGAAGGAAGGGCTAGATTGTATTGTAGTTTTGTACATGCAAAATAAAAACGTACACGAACACATTGCATATTTACTTTTGCTGGGTGAGGGCTTGTGGCTCAAGCCAAGTAACGTGCTTGACAAATAAATACAGGTACTGGATAAGAAAAACGACATGGAATGTCCACCACCAATTATTAATTCAATCTGCCCTCTTCCATCCAGCAGCAAAGACTCCTTAAAATGTCGTTCAGCAGCACAAGTAAAATAGGGAAGTACTTTCAAAATTATATAATATATAATAATAAATAGATACCTACCATATTTCCTACCGCAGTGTCGTGGAGAATTGAAAAAATAAAGATTTTATGTGTATGTAACCTGGTGACAAGATAGCAACTTGTGAGCCAGATATTAGAAATATAATTCGAAATTGGACGACTTTCATGGCATGACTCAAGGAGAAAAAGAAGTCAAGCAAACAATGATGCGATACCACCACAAGGTGCAACATTTAATATGTCCTATGCTGTTTTAACCTTGTATGTATATCAGTCATGCATGATTTAGACTGGAAAGTCTTAAATGGTGGAATTGGCTTTATGCATATGTCTAATTACAGTAGTTTGAGTATCAACAACCAAAAATCGTTTGTATTCATCTTCTAAGATGAGAATATAATACTCTGTATGTGCATCCGAATAAGAAGCGTAGGATCGGAATAAAACTCAAGTATTAGCATTACGATGGGGAAAACCGTCTCGTCTATCACCACACCAAAGATATCCTCCCGTCTTTTGTATACACAATGGGACATGAGATCGAAGTTCATTTGTCTCGCTGCTAAGATAATGTCTAGTATGGCTCTGGAATTAAAATCAATTTTTGTGGCAAATTAAAACATCAATAAGAATACGAATACCCACGAATAGAATGCTCAGGTTCAGATAGCCACACTACCTGCAACTCTAGCTTTAAAACAAGGTAGGTATATACGGGGAAGTGGGAGTACAAGGGCTTAAGGCAAGAAAAATATAGATTAAAAACAAAATTTCCAGCACATGTTAAAACTAAGAGAGAAGAACATGTAGATTTTGCACCCTCCTCTGAATACAGATCGAGTCCAGATAGACAATTCAAAAATGCTTGGGATAAATGTGAAATTGAGCCAAGTACGTAATATGTAATGGATAGAGTAGGTAGGCAGGTACTTTAACTGGTAGTTGGCAGTTCCGTTACTGTAACTACACACCTACCTACTCATGCGGGATGAGTTCACGATAATTCAAGATGAAAAATTGTAAAAACTAATGGCAAGTAATGACGGGATGATGATAGTGATGGGTGATGATGAAGAGGTGGAACAGAAAAGGTGTTCATGTTCAGTTTGAGTCGAGTATGAAAGAGTAAAAAGAGCAAATAGGTATCAACAATCTGCCACTGCTACTACTCATGTACGTATCATGGTATCCTACCACCACACAAGCCTGTAGTTAAATATTCTGATTTGTAGTGTTGTATATCGTACATAGATGAAAGTGATGGTGTCCGGATTCGTAGTACCGTAAATTCTTGAATAGTTGCCCCTTTAATTATACAATTTTTATCCTCGTCGACCCGATGTTTAATCGAGGTACATATAACAAGATTCAAGGCTGGCGATTATTGTTTGACGTAGGTTTTTATTAGCAAATAATATGAAAAATAATAGCAACAGGTAATGTTTTAATACTGTAGTGTCTCATTCCGTACCCTTACAACCAGTGAAAAACAAACTGGAGTTTGTGTCCCATATAATTGCTTGTACTATAAATTCAAGCACCATGTGTGCCCATTTGACCGGGCAATTAATAATTACAAGAACAAGACCAGCGTTTATTTCAACCCTGTGATTACAGGTATGTAGTATTTATCTGTCGTCCTGGTGATTAGGTAATCAAGTCCTGCCAATTACTCAAGTCACGTCAATTACTCGTGGATTTACGGTACTTATGAACGATGGATGGGTACAGAGACAGTAGATAGGAACAAAGTTTCTGTTACTGCTTCCTATAATTATATTCCTCTCACTTGTATTCAACGTTTGTTACTTATCAGCATATCACTCACTATCCTATCCTACACCAGCAGTATTAAGGCAAGTATTTTAACTTTTGCTTATTACTATTGTCGTAAGTCGAAGTGGAAAAGGTTTCCTATATAATACGTGAGTGATGCGTGATCGTCGTTTAAGTTGAAGCTGAAAGTGAAGCTTGAAGGTGTGAGACTGATTGTGATACTGAGGGGAGCTACAGGTTTTACTATAGCTGAGGTCTGCGTTGCCTGAAATGACCCATTGGAAATGAGTCGATTGCATGTTCTTCACAATTATCTTCGATTCAAAAGCAGTGGACGGGTACGAAATCAAGTCACTCGAAGCCGAATCAGTAGCTACAGTGGATTCGAATTCGATTGAGGTGGCTGTCGTCTTTCTCTGTTCCCAGTCCCGTCCACAACCAGAAGCATTATTTACTTCTGTAGTTACATAACGAGTAGCAAGTTACTATCGATGCCATGATAGTTTCTTGTTGCCGTCCATGTAGACAGTTCGTAAGGAAAGGACAAGCATCTACTCATTCGTATTCCTAGCTTCTCTGGATGAACTGGATGACGAGACGAGTAAATTCTGTCTACAGTAGTTGTGGTCACTTTTCCTTCTTTCCCTCCTCATACAGTGTCGACTTGTTCTTCTTCTTTGGATTTCCTATATACTTTGTCATACCTGTGGAACACGGTAGACACATCGCTTCCGCTGCACAGTGCATTTCTGGTTCAATCAAACCAATGCCTTTGCAAACGGTACATTCCCTGTACACCACAACTCCATGTGTGAGGAAGCACAGGAGATGATCACGTCCCCATAAGAGTATCCCAACAGTTCTCTACCCGCAGGTAGACAGCTCAACTCCTATTGACTAATCACCCTGATTGCTTCCACTTCCTACACAAATCCTTCACCACAAAGTTAATGCAAGGATTCGTACAATAAATATCGGTCGTCAGACTGTTTCAACTACTGTGCTACTCTGTATATCCGGATAAGTATTTATGACTGTTGAAGTGTGTGGATTACGATTCCAGTGACGTGCGAGGGAAAGTATCTGTAAAAAAATAAGTATTATGACGACGCTGTACATTAGGTAGGTGGAGTTCAACTTTTAAAATACTGTTGTAGTAAGTAGAGAATTATTATCTTGTAGTCATAATCTATTATTGTAGTGTATCTTCCTAATCTGGTTAATCTTGTCAAATTGTTATTGATGATTCTTTGTACAACCTGTGACATAATAGATCATGCAAAAGTACAAAAGAAAATTACATGAACGCTCATATGAGCACTGTACCCCATGGCCTATTACTTGTGTATAGATATGAGTAGCTCATGTACGGATTAGTACAATGGCACATGCACTATTCTAAGGTTAAAGTAAGATGCTGGGAAATTGTCGTTGGTCTTTCTCATTATCATATACTCAGAACCCAGAGTAAATAAATCTCTTGGATACACATATCTGTCGTATTTAATTTTAATACCTTCTCTAAGCCATAATTATGGGTGGTCAGTACAGAAATAAAGTGGTTGCAAAAAAGTGTGCACAGATTCTTCCTTTTAATGCTCCTCAATGCAAGGAGAAAGAAAGTTATATCGAACGTTTGGAGCCTATGTTGTGAGTTAGGTATATATAAATATACTGTCATCAATTTGAAACGTTTCGTGTAAGTCAAAAATCCCTTCTAAAGTATTATTACAATTTTATAAACTCCAGCTTTAATACTTGTAGCGTCTTTAAATACATTGGTCTTTACATAGACAATTATGATTAATTTCTTACTATTAGTTCTTCACATTATAATATGCCCAGCTCAGTCCATAATCGCCATCATCTTTATTTGCTTAAGTCATTTTTTCCTTTCTTGCGGATATTGAAAGTCAAGCCAAGTATTTCAAGTTATTATTCAAGTCACCTAGCCCAGACTCATGTGCCATGTGAGAAAATTATTCACGTTTTATTTGATGTTGTTCTGTCCACGAAATAAAAAAACAATTGAGTAACCTTCAAGTTATCCATATCTGTGTGTACAAGGAATCAAGCTAATGATCTCGATTTCTTAGTCTACAGAAGTCTGTGATAATGGCTAATGATAATGTTAGTGGTGATAGTGGAACGAGTGCATATGTACTGCATAGTGCAATCCAGACTGGACAATATTGGCATCAAGTAGTGTGGGGGAAGGGAAAGAGATTTTCCTTTAAGGGATTTTGATTTCACATGTGTCCACGATCCTCTCCAAACACTATTTTGTTTTCTTAGTCTATCAGTGTCAGTTAGCTGTTCAGTTTGAATCGAGATTGAATCGTGGTGTATTGATACCGATTAATCTAAGACACAAGTTTGTATCTTAAGTTGGAAAATACATTCTGTCGCCTAAATATTGTACACGACGTAGAATTTTCTTGGCATCTGGGGAGGTTGTAGACTACCTAGTGACCGTGGAGATAACAAATTTAGAGTTTGTTTTCGAAAGCATTTCTGCAACTTTTCCTCGTTTTATTGGCTGGTGCTCATGTAACGACAAGAAATTATACCCAATTAATATAGGTACTAGCATAAAATGAGTCGTTGGAACTTAAAGTGGTTGCAGCATCTTGATGGTATCATACCCAAAAACCAGCGTGAATCAACCGCACAAATCATCAATCGATTACGCTCAGGATCACTTCCAGGGTCAGCATAACTCTAATAATTTTTCCTAATTAGTAATTATAAAACAAACAACAAAGAATCTGAAACTTAAATTTACCAATATTTAATAACTCAATGGGTCGTAATTCTTGAAATTGCTGAGCATTTTAAAGTATATTTTACAAAAGTCTATGGAAGGCAGATGGATTCAATGAACTTTAGGGAAACATTGTGTCTCCTTCACGGCAGAAGGTGTTTACATATTTAGGAATGTGACATTACTATATTTTCTTGAGATCGACTTTTGTTCTTCTTTTGTAGGCTACAGTGTAGTAAAAAAAACTTTAAGCTAATATGTATGTCGATTAGAATATTAAACTTATATCACACTTGTAAAGTGTGATGTGTCTGTTTATACAAATACAATTATTCTGCCTGTCTGTAGTATCAGTATTAATCCTGTTTCAATAGATTTGTTTACTTGTCGAGATAAGCTTTGCTGAGTTTACACTACTCTCGAACAAGTAAGTCTTCAATTTTTTAGTCTGATAGATAAGAAATTACGTACACAAATACCTCGGCAGGTATTTATGTTACTTATTTTTCTAATTAAAGTTCCAGCTACGTAAAGTTCATGACTGGTTGTATGTACACAAATTCAAATCAATATTCCTTGTGAAACTGAAGAAAATTTGCCGCACTGTTGCAGACGGCAGTTAATGTTAAGTTATTAATGGCTACAATCAAATTAGGTAGGTTTTGTATTTGTAGATTTTTGTCTGGTGTACAAAAGCAAAAAACCGAAAAATGTAGCTTAAACATCTTTCTTAATCTAAATCTTTGCCATGCATCTTGTTATTCTCAGGCGTGAAGTGACGCTTATATGTAGTTATTCCCTGGCACGTGGCGTCATGATTACTATGCACACATCGAATACCTACTATGCATTGTTAATCACATCAGAAATTCGTTGTATTTAATTACACCTAATTACATAACCATTGCGAATCAAGGTTAGGATTAGGTACCATGTATAACCTAATATTTAGTTAATTAAAAGTGTGTTGACTACATTATAATAATTACAAATACTTAATGTTAAAGGTGGGTCGGTGGGTCGCAAAATGCACCTTCAAATGAAATGTCTACCTACTCCTCCGGAGACCGAAGTCAGTCACCATCAACGTGTACCATGGGAACAGGCACACCAGCCGTAAAACCACCCGTCATTCTCCAGACATTGGCCATTCCCAATGAAAGGTATCGGCACGAAGATTTTGCTGACGATCCTCTGTTATCCGCATCCAAAGAGTCAACTGCTGGTGATCTCAGCCCATCACTATATCCCCATCATCATCACCATCATCACCATCACCCGGCAAGTGCTGCTTCAAATAGTTCTTCACCTCTTGGTAATCGAAAGCATCAATTCACAGTTATCCCCATGAAGAAAATCCCGGAAGCCGACAGAAAAATTTCTAAACAATCCGGAAAGTAAGTTGGCCGCATTACCCCTTAAAGATTTTATTTCATGAGTGCCTACATAGGTACCTAATTAAACATTGTATAGAAGCACGTGGTATTTTATATCGCGCTTATTATTGTATGCTTTATACATATGCATGAGGACTTATTGCTGTCCAGAACAGTATTATTTTGAAAACTTAAATTTAGAAGGGACTTTGATGCTGATGATTTCCGAATTTAACATCCAAAATTTCATGTGACTTTTGTAGCGAAGCTTTGGGTCTCGTGTTATCAGCTTTATATGGAAAACTGTTAGTGGTCATGGGCATCGCCTTCCCAATGTCAGAAGTCATATCCACTTACATCCCGCCCTCCTTTTACGATGTAAGTAACTTCTTTTAAAAATAAGAACACTTTTGAATTCCCTGTTAATAGTATCAGTGAGGTGTTAATTAATTCAATATACATATAAGTCAGTTGTAAATCTATTTGCACTGACAAAGCTACTTAATTTTCTTACTGGCTCCTGGTTTTGTAAATGTGTTGGTATGACTGTTTAAGGATAAGTGATTTGAGAGCCTAATTATTACAAAAAATGAACCAGTTGTGGATGACGTAATTTATTTCCTTGGTTCATCTTAAGTACTGCATTATGACATACATCCATATAAGCAAAATGTAAAGTAATGGATAGCCTACAGCCATGTTTTTATAGTATGTATTCGGTACTAGGTATTATGAGGATTTGGTTGCTGTAACGCAGTAAATTAGTGCATTTATTTGCAGCAATTTAAGGTATGATAATACTTAATTTACTGTAGCAGGAAAGTACCTATTTAGAATTTTACTGCCCTCTTTGCGCGAAAAAATTGTGTATTTTATATAGGTAGTTAGGTAATTGGGTATTATTTTCCCATTCTTACATATTCTGCATGTTAGCCTCGACACGTGAAATTTCATATAACCAAAAACAACAGTGTCTAATCGAAACGTTCGAATTTGCGTCGTTCGGGTTAGGAGTTAGGAACGCATATCTCGTGTTTGGTTTTATTTCATTGTTTGTTTCATTTGAAAAGTAAGCGAGCAATTTGTGACTGCGTACTCAGATCAGT
>JAAXYX010000553.1:0-35872 GCA_036851915.1 Ptenothrix huangshanensis | reverse complement strand
TTTGGGTTTGGATTTGGATTTGGATTTGGACTATGGGTCTTGTCTTGTCTTGTCTTCTGCCTTGGTCTTGGTGGTGTTAGTAGGAATGTTAGGAGGTAGAAACCCATAGCCCATTTACCTCTGTTATTGCATGCTCAGAGTACTTAACAACCTAAGAGCATCGTTCAACGGTCACATCAAGCTTCAACTTTTACATTTACACTGATACCATGGCCATGGCCATGGCCATGGTTGTAGGACTAATGTTGTATTGTACACGCGTATTGTACCCAACTAGGCTTTTGCCACGCAATATCAGTACCATGGCATGGACATACATAGCTTTAATAAGTATAACCAAAGCTCTGGCCATTCCCTCTCTGTAAATTGGTTTTGGTTGGTTACCGTAAACGTAACTCAAACCGTGTTCATGTACGTTTCCGTTTGTCCATCCTTCCTTGCCCATCCAAAGTGGCTTCAGATAGATGCATGGGCCATGCACATTCGGGGTTGCTTCTGGTTCCTGTATGGAGTGTAGGTAGGTACATATATGTACGTACTATCATCTTACGCCCAAGTATGTATTGCACCCTAGAAACCCAAAACCCAACGGTAGAAATGATTACGCACATAAGTATACATAGATATGCCTATACGCTTTTATATAAATACCGTATGCGTATNCTTCCTTGCCCATCCAAAGTGGCTTCAGATAGATGCATGGGCCATGCACATTCGGGGTTGCTTCTGGTTCCTGTATGGAGTGTAGGTAGGTACCTACATATATGTAGGTACTATCATCTTACGCCCAAGTATGTATTGCACCCTAGAAACCCAAAACCCAACGGTAGAAATGATTACGCACATAAGTATACATAGATATGCCTATACGCTTTTATATAAATACCGTATGCGTATACCTATCTAGTAACGTGAGTATGTATACTATAACTATAACTATAACTATACTTGTATACTATACGTTGCTGTCATCTCTCATTCCTATAATCGTAAAAGTTGTGGTGGAATATCCTACTCTCAATGCGAAGCGTTGAGCTGGTGAAAGTAAGAAGTCAAGTTTTCTACTTTTAACTCACACTTTGGCCCTACAACCACATAACACAACACCATACAACCACACAACCAGAACGACTTCATTAAATCGCTCGCATAGAAACAAGACACATTCCTACGTCTTTTATATGAACGTGGAAAACGTAGTCATCTGTACGAGCAACTTTAAATGAAAGTTTTCACGTATTTTCTTCTGGCTGATTATAATTGCTAATTTTATCATTTTTCGCATTCTAAGGAAAGTCAAGTCTTTAATTTCATCATTTTCAGGACAGATCAAAATTATATGTGCGGATGTAGGTTGCCATTAGTTTAAGAGTTTTCGAAGACTGGTCATCGAAAAAAAAATGGATTGTACAATTTTTCGTCGACACCAGTTAATTTAGGTGCATATGTATACTGCAAGTGCATAGAGGTAATTTTTGAAAAATCGAAACTGAAAGTTTTGCATTTTAAAAATATTTTATTGGGTATAATAATATATGTATACATACATAGTTCAGTCTTTACGGTTTAGATATGCATAGACTATGCAAGTCATGCCCTTTTGAATTTTGTATCACTACACGAGAACTAAATGTCAAAGAGGCTGTTTACATGAATACGAACAACACCTTCCTAAAGAATGTTGTACACTCAACAGATCTACATGGAAAGTAATTTTTTCTTTTTGAAAAAGCGTAGATGGTAAGTTTTCCTACATGTGCATCAATGCACGCCGCACGCAAATACACCTAATACATTTCTGTCATTATAATAATCACGATAGTTTTAGATAAAGTTATGCATTTAGGAGCCTCACTACCTACCTCCATGCCTAAAATTGTTGAGCGTGTGAAAGGCGAGGTAGAGAAAATTTCTCTCTAAATGATGTCTTCTGTGCTACTACATATGTATAAACGTAATGGTAAAACTGCTGTTTGCATCACAGCCAAAGTATGTGAGAGTACATTACGTACATAGAAGAAAGTAAAATTTATAGGTAAGAACAAGTGGGAAATGAGAAGAAAAGACAGAAAGAGTGGGAAGTACTCGGCACTAGGCAGGAATTTTTGACGAGGAAGAAGGAGGAATGAAGTAAAACGGAGTAAAGTAGAGTTTAGTAAAAGTAGAGGAGTGGGAGGGGAGAGCAGGGACAGGGAAAAGGATCGAGGAGAGTGAAGATTGGAGTGAGAAACGAGGAATTTTTGACATGAATGGTGAAGTTAGACGTTGGGGAATGAAGACGGTTTGAAGGTTTGAAGAGAAAAGTGCTCAATTGGAACCTGAATGGAATGGCAATGGCAAAATGGCCACGTGGTAATCTTCTCACTCGCTTTTCCTTTGCAAATATCAAAACCAAAATAAGGCCAAACACCAATTGACGGTAATAAACAGAACAGTACTCAGGACGAGTAGGAAGGATTCGCAGGAGATCATCCCTATGCAATAGAACCGAACTGTATACATACACACAAGGTGAACCGAACAGACGGGGGAAACAGGCAGAGGGAAGAGTCAAAGCAAAAGATGGATGAATGCCGAACTCTAACTGCTGAACAACGGGGCTAAAATTACATATCATCTTCCGTTTTTTTCCCTTCCAAAAATCCCTATATATATCTATGTATAGTATGCATGCTATACCTGTATATACTCAAAAATATAATTTTCCCAACTTCCTACATATGTACATAGATATACACATACTAAAGGCTTGTGTTCCGGTTTTCGCAAATGATCGCAAATACCATGCCTAGGTACCTATGTATATATGCCTACCTAGGTAGGTAAATATCTTTCACCCGTACATATTACACCCATTTATTTTATCTGCTAGTCATACCATCTTTTACGGGCACTAATGCTAATACTAATACCAATGCTAACAACTTCTACTTACATGCAGTCAAACTGAGCACATAATATTATTAGCATTTATTTTTTACGACTCGACGTTTACTCCATATGTAACACAGCATACTTGTATACCCTCGCATACAATTATAGAATCATACCTTTTTCTACAGTATTTTCATGCATAGTGATCCACTAGCACGAATATAAATGCATGCACTAGTGTGGATTTTGAAAAAAAACAATGAGTTACCTTTGGCGAAGATTATGTTTTTTTGAATACGAAGAATTCCTCTACTCTTCAATATTAGCACTTAGTAAAACACAATTAGGTACATTGTACCTGCTTATGCATTTGTTAGCACAAAAATTGCATACGGAATTTAAAAGCTACTTTAGCGCAGTACCTACTGTTTTTGTGCATTTTAGCTCTTATTACAAAAGTTTTGATTTTTTCGTAATGTACCTACATTCCTCCATTCAAATTATTAAATAACCGACAACCGACTGCATTTATTTGAATTTGAATTTGACTTAGATTTTTCTGGTGTATACATACGGTGAAAACTGGTGGCTCAACTCGTGTACCCACACTAATTATAATAAACAGGGATGAAGCATGGGTTTGGAAATATGTGGAAAGAACTACAGCGGGATCCTAAATGTCAGAGTGAAAACAGGAATTATTGGTAAGCCATGTAGGTAGTAATCTATAAATGATAGTAAACGCAAGGAAATCCCATGGAGGTGGAAAGAGACAAAGTGAAATGGAAGCAGAGGAGAAGAACGTGGATGTGATTCGATACGGTACACAGTTCACGATACACATGGCTCAGCAGACAGAGTTCGCAAGCTTCCAAAACAATTTATGGGAAAGTAAATCGGATCCGAGATGAAAAAACGATGAAATACACAGCTCTGGTGGAAGAGCAGAAGGAGTAGGAGACAAGACTGGTTTTGGTGCACACACTACCTACTCTATGTATGTATATCTGGATAGTGCAAGGATAGCACACTACATATTAGATTATGTATCGCTGTGGTTTCTATTATAAATTGGGTACAAATTGAAATTCGCAATTCTGAGGGCTGCCGCTCACAAAAGTTACTTAACCCAACCTAATGTTATCTATTATTTTTCAACCTACCCTCATCCTACTTTTACTATATGATCCTTATGTAGGCGTGCAAAGATATAGTTTGTCCCATAGATTTCGCATTCTGCCAGACTTTCCCCTAAAACTTGAATGACATGAAATTTCACGGGGAATATTTGAGCTGCATACCGGGTTCAATGCTACTGGCAGCTACACAGTAAAAACTCATAATTTTAAAGGAGTAGCAAACGCAGCAGCTAAAAGCGCCAACCTTTAATCCAATTTTATTTGTTATAAACGCAGTAAAATAAGCATCTGAATTCTGCCCAAGACACATCTAAACGAAATAGTAAACGCATTTAGGACGGCGAGATGCGTTTCAGATGTATGCGTTAAATAGGATTAACATTTTGTGCCTTTTCCTGTTTTCAGATGATCAGTTTATACAGTGGTCAAGTCACGCATTCTTCAACAACTCTGTGTTAAGGTAGCACATTTACCGTTGTGATTTTCATACGTACCATGTACTAGCATTTTAACTACGGCACCCCTTTTCATTGAATAAATTATTATAATTACATAATAATTATAATAAGTAGTGAAAGTTAATTAGAGATTTGGCAACGTAGCATTCAGTTATTTTCACTGTCGTGTAATAGTATAGGTACCTATATGTGTACAAACCTATGTGCTTAGTAAACATGTTACCTTTTCTGGAAAGAGTAAACAGAACGATTTTTCTTCCATTTCCCACATTATTTACTATAGGACATTTTGCAATCTCGAAAGAATTTACGAATGAAGATACTCTCTGTAAAACTTGCTATCTTAATTTGAAGCATAAGAATGCATTTCAAATAAGTTTCTGATGCATTTCCCCATATTGATCTCCCTTCCAGTGTAAGATGCGTTTCTGACTATCTACATGAAATATCGTTTATCTCTTGAAAAACAAGTTGCGTTTTGTTGATAGAGTGCTCTCTACTGCAAACAGAAATTACGCAGGTAGGGAATTATTAGTTGATATCGGTATGAGGTTCGTATATCAAATTAAGTTTAGTAATCTGGCGTGGGTTGGTGTGGATATTCGTGTGAAATTTGAAGGATTTAACTTAATTAGCATTTGAATTTCCTTCTCATCATCTCCCGCAAAGAGCTGTGTAATGTAGACCTGTAATTCATAATGTAGATTGTAGGAAGAGGTAGTTGATGATTGTACTATGACGATGACGATGACGATGCCGATGACTGCGACTGAATCTTGGTTTACAAGGCACGCGGGCATCGTATCCGTGGCACCCACACACTCTCCCACCTACGCACAAACGAGGTTCATGTGGCGATGCGATGTGGCTGCTTGACTGTGACTGACACAATGACGATACCGCATATCATCTACGATCTACGACGTAAATTCTCCTTCCAGCCCAACTATCGACTGACTCGTGAATTATGCGTGTAATCTCCATCGAAATATGAAAAATGTAGGGGCAGAGCCGGAGTACAGAGTTAAATAGCATTGTGGCTTGTAATTTATAAATAATACAGGAAATAAACACATAACTACCACATACTACGATTACGCGGAACCAGGTTAACCAAACCGAAACCACTTGCTACCAGCAGCTGCCAGTGCCAGTGCCACTTACGAGTACGAATTAGTACCCTACAATCATTAGTGAATACAAATGCTAATAACAACTCAACCGAATGCTAAAAAATCCACAAATCTACGAATCTACAACTACAATCACTAACGACTTGGATAATGCTTTCGAGTTTTTTCAGTAGCACACACTTACAATACAAGCTGCATTCTCCCCTTTCAGTATTTCGATGAATGGGAATGGACTGAAATAGAATGGACGAACTAATGATGAGAGAAATGTCACCTTCGCACTTTACCACAAATCTACCAAAACCAAACCAAATTATACCAAGAATTTATGGATACCGTATTACTTCTAATAGTACGCTCCGCACATAATCAAAACACGGGGTTGTGAGACCGAATAGAAAAATAGTTTCTTCTTTCAGCCCAAGCCCTGCGTAATAACAAAAATTACAGTTTAGGCGAATACTAATAGAGACCCGCGTATTATTTGAATTCCAACCCGTCAGACCCGCGTACTATTAGAAGTAATACGGTAGGATTATTATAGTACAGGATGCCCGTAAAAATACAAGGCACATGCATATACAAGTAAATTAGTCAAGTCCAACAGCATGTGCACATGTACTACGTTACATCTGCGCTGCATTTCACATTTACGTATTTTGCATTGCTGCTTTTCTTCGAACCTAAGCAAACTAAATCTAACCAAATGAACCAGCTCTGACTGGAATGGACTGGAAAAGAGAGTAGTGAACACCGAACTTCTTGATAGCAGTGACAATCAGGGAAAGTAGGTTAAAAAAAAGAATTATAATTTAATGGAAAATAGTGGATATAAGGGAAAACAACCTTGAATCTGGTATGTGGCTTCTTGTATGTTATTATGTCATACGTAAAGTGGTATGGTAGAGGGTTAAAAAAAGAAACTCGCTAAATAATGCAAGGCTTCGCAACGGCTGGGAAAAAGCCGTGGAGCGAATCATTAAAAATGAGACAGTTTTGGATGGAAGTAAATGAAAATGGCTAAAGGGTAATTATAGAGTGCTATGCGATGTGATGGAAGAGAGAAAGAGAGAGAAGGAGAAAGAAAGCATAATTTTTGGTCATTTATTAGGAATGAGAAGAATGAAATGAAATGAATGAATGGAGTGCAATTGGGATGTTGTATTTCATTCATTAACAAAATTAATTTTTGACGTGTTGCAGTCTCATTTTTATACCATTTACCAAACCAAATGTCATATGGGATATTAACTAACCCATTCCATGTACTGTATGCACATCAAGTTCAAGTTTCAGTAGATTTTTGTGGGGGCACAAATTATCCTATTAAGTCCTTCGTATCGCATCCCACATCGTGTTTTATCCATCAGGTTTTTTCCCCTTTGCTTGTATTGTGAATCATTCCCGTATTTTTTCGTTTGCATTCCATTTAGTACATGGTAGCACGGTGCATTTGAGTTTCTTTTTGTTGTTTACATCAACTTGGTTGAAGTCCAATTCAGAGTTGACGTTGACTTGACTTTGACTTTGGTTTTGTTCAGAACCTACAAAGTTACTTTTGCATTGCGTTTTCACTCGGATTATTAGGCTTCAGTTGTTTAGCTCAGGGCATATTTGTAGCTGGAGCAGCACAATGCTGTATCCGCTTTCAAATTCATAGGTAATACACATTATCTGACAACTGGAAAAATTGGCAGTGTGTTCCATGTATCATGTGTAGGTAGGTATGATCATCGGAAAACGAGGGTGTTGTCTGTAGCATCTTCATTTTATTGCCTATTTAAAAAAGGATATCAAAACGTATACATAAATATCAAAGATATGCCTATCTAGATAATCTTTCATACTTTTTGAAAAGTACGACATAAATAGGTTTATATTTTCACTCACTAATGAGAAAACTAGACGCCTCTATTTTCAAAATACTCGCTTTCCCTTGTTAGTTTTTAATGATTAATTAGTATCAAATTAATACATTCGAAACAACTCATCATTTCAAGCAGCTCGGTACAATTCCAAATTTCTTTTCATACATCTGCTAATAAAACCTCGAAATCACTTGAAAACTGTACGACTTTGTAAGGACGTTCTGAATTTTAATGAAGTTTCAAATCATCATCTGAAGGAACAAAGAACCTTTAAAAATGATCAAGAAATGTAGGAAAAACCCGTGGAGAACTGTACTAACAATTACTGCTGACAATCCAACTTTTTTTGAATGAGATAAAATGTCACTGGAGAAGGACTTTTTTAGGTTTCAGGTTGCTTTCGATTAGCCTGAACCTGGATTTGTAAACATTCGGGAAAATGCAGGGGAATAGCTGTGGTTTGCTTAGGCTTGGCTTTATGATGTAGGTACCTAGTTGGTTTTGATAGAAAGGAAAGAGAAAAGTCAAAGTAAAAAAGAAGGAGTAGGAGCAGGAGAAAGGTGTGCTTTCTGCTTTCCCTTATGTCTATAAGGATGTGCTGAGTGGCATTGAAGTCAGCTAGGTACCCACGTATACACATAGCACTAAGTGACTGCGAGCTCTTCCCGTCTTCAGTTGTTTCTCTATAGATATACGCTTCTTCACATTTCCAATAGCGCAACATGACATGAAGTTTTGTATGGGAAGGAGAGATATTCTGTTCGGTAATACAAGTTCTCCTTGCATGTCTTTAGAAGGCTTTGCTGACTCTCCAGCCAGTTCGTTCCTGGGTTGAATCCAAGGCGGACGTTTAGTCAATCTGCTCTTGATCAATTCGTGCTTTTACTTTTTACTCAGAACACAACACTGAACATTGTGGACTGTGGACTGCCGAGATTCTACTAAGCGCATTCATTCATTTACTCCAATATTTCCTCCCATACGTTTTCAATCGGGTTTCTTTCTAATTCCACCATATCACCATTCCAGACATTGTATTATCTTTTCAAGTGCTTTCCCACATATCCCAATTCTCTGTCCGAAGTAATTAATTATTCCACATTGAATTCTATTGAAACTTCAATTCACTTAACACCAGTATTTATTCCAATTCTTCGTCTTGTTCAAATCTGTATACAGACAAAACTAGTAATATAACGAAGCCCAAGCATTATTTAGCACGAATAAATACATTTGTCCAAGTAATTACAAGCTTTGTTGAGATATGTCGAAAAGTTGGTAGTAGAGTTTTCATTCAATAAGAACAACGACATTACGGGTACGATTGTGTGTCTATCGGTGTCATGTAAAACTCCTTTCTTAGTAAGAATTAGAATTACTGACACACTGGAATCAAACTGAAAATTGAATTATACCGTACCTGACATTCTGCTCGTTGTATTCCACAGAAACCAAAAAAGTAGAAGAAATCGAAAAGAAGAGAAGATACAGCAGCTGTATAGTTGAATCTAATCGAATTCATTGTTGAGTTTCAGAGTGTTAACCGTTAACCATAACCATTTATATAGCTGCGTTTTTTTTTCCAATTTCTTAAGATTTCCAGAGCAAGCTTAGTTTGACTGAATTGTTTCCATTTTCATTTCCACTTCACTCAGCTTGGTTAGCCACATCACACGGCTTATGTACTGGAGCTGGTGCTGAGTGCTACTGGCTACTGGTAGTGAGGGTTTACAGCTAGTAGAAGTTGAGTAGTGACAACTGGAAAGGGAGCTGGTATTGGTTCTGGATACTAAAAGAATTTCTCAATTGAACTGAATGGTTCTCAAAGAGGAACTTACTTAATGTTAGTTTGTTAGTTTATACGTAAAGTACAACGAGAGTACATGTGGGTTGTGGATTGCGAAAGTAAATAAAGTTTGAGATAAAAGTGTGTATCATAGAATCGAAACCATCTGAGACTGACTGTAGAAACCACTGAGCAACTGAACGCTCAACTTACCATCAGCTGGAATATACCAACGAATACCTATACAAAGACACAACAAAACAATACAAACACAATTATACCATACAATACATACCAGTCCATACCATACAATACAAACACAAGAGATTGTGAAGAGTGTCTGTCTCAAGTTGGGTTTGACTTTGTCCACAGAATAACACCATCACCATCACCACCACTACCAACCACCACTATCAACGCATACAATATCAGAGTCATTATTGAATTGGTGATCCTATCTATCCCAGCCGTTGTTTTCGCTGTCGTTTTAGTTCTGCCTCTCTGCCTGTGACAAAAATGTAAACAGAGAGGGACAGAAACCCATTCATTACTACAGTATCCTATATATATATATATATATATCAACAAATATACAGTGTGTCGCATTAACATTGCTACTATCCATTCCAACTGCAACTACCGAGCTACGAACATCAACGAAGTACCGAAAAAATCCATTCCAATTTATTAAATAAATTTAGTACAACCAAACTCCAAGTGCGAGACTCGTTCAGTTTTCCTCAAGTATTTGTCTAAACTTTGGAAACTACCTGCCTCAAAAGTGTACTACAGTACAGTGTGCGGAATACACAGAAGGGAAAGACCAGACTTTGGTTAAGGTGCGGTTTCATTATTTCTTTATTTCTCATTATACGTAACTTGGTATACCTCCATATTATAGACTCGAATCCTATTAGTAATATCCATACATGTATGTAGCCATGTAATAATGTCATAACTTCCATTTCCACACGGATAAATAAGCTAAATTATAGACTACCTTGGAACTTTACATAAATGTAAAGATTATGGTAATCCTTTACATAATAAAAATGGTAATTGAATGAATATCAGCACCAGCTTTATACCTTACATTACATAACTTACAACTGAACTCTGATACTGCAATTATAACCTAGCTCAATATCAAGTTCAAATTCAAAATAAAAATCCAAGGCTATTAAACATTATTCCCAGAATCTGCTTTAATGCCATCCAACTCGTTAAAAAGTATATCTGCAGAATGGCAGTGTTGCTGGATGTTACGGATCGAACCTCAATACGATCGTTGTACATGTTGAGAATTTAACGATTATAATGTCAGTGTCATGATAAAACTAAATGAAATAGAAATTTTAAATATTCATTGAGAGCTTTGGAACTGTGCTGTGGATTTGCATCGTCTCTCTCTACGAATTCCAGGTAAAAATTATTCAGTCGGGTTGTCCTACCAAAATTCAGTAAATTGACATTCTCAATACACCAATGTAGCAGACGAACCTAGTACGAAATATAGGTACGTGGTCTAGCAGATAATTTTTATTGTCTTGGTTCCTGTAGGCATAGCTGTATTTGCTATTATTATAGTTAAATAGGATAATAGTAGATATTATATGGACATTGTGGGGTTTTTGTATGTCCTTTAATAAATAATGTTGGAGTGTAGCAGTGGTCGCCGTTGTAGTTCCAGCTTTTAATACACAAGTCCTGAGAACGTTCGACATGGACGGAATAAGGCTAGTAATAATATAAATATACACAGGTATACTTACATGTATAGTAAGCCATAAAGAAAAATAATTCTTTGTGCCTACATTTACAGGTATACCACAGCGTACAAGTATTTAGGCTTAAAGTGTGGTTTTTGGTCGACATGGAACAAAAGAAAATGTTCCATCACCATTCATCCTATTCCATGAACGTACTTCCAAAGGACTGTCGCTGCATTTTTAATCAGTTGAAGCAATTCATTGATTCCATGTTCCTTCGTGACACTGTCACTGTACTGTACCTCTGAGATAATAGAAGGAACAAAATTAGTATTAACACAACAGAAACGCGATCGTTTAGATAGTGGTGCGTATTGTGTGAAATTTCTTGCGTAGAGAATAATATAATAGTAATAATAATACGAGTCATTTTGAAATACGAAGGACATGTTTGCAAGATCCTGTATCATTGTTCTCGATTAGTTTTCTGTTGGAAAGTAGTTGAAGAAAGAGAGCTCACTAATACTAGGCAAGAGGCTACTAATTATAGCTATAGTTTTGGGCTCGTATTTGTATGTGAAACTAACAATAAAACTTAATGAGTTTCGTCTCATCCATGCGAACGGCTTTGCTTTCACTAAATTTAAATACGTGATTCTAAGAATCTTGTCAGATGTGTATACCTGCGTTCATCAAATAATGAGTGGATAAGAGCTGAGAGATTTTACCTAGCAGAATCTGAACAGTGAAGATGTACATGTAAAGTTTCAAAGGCAAATGCAAACGCAAAATTAAAATCAAAAGTTCTAAGGTCCTTAGTTATGTGTAGACGTTGATGTTGATACTACATATCATCAAGACATATTTATATAATTATATTTTGTCGACTAATAACATAAGTGGCCGACAAGCCTTTGAGCCATTAACAACCAGGTTTCTTTTGACAAGTTCAAGTCCCATCATATCATCATCAAATTAAAACTAAGGTTGGTCTTGGCATTTCATAGTTCAAACTATAAGGTCAGACTACACAGGAAAGAAATATATCTTATCCCATACAATAAAATGAAGAGAAGCTCAGTAGCTTTGAAGCTTTAGAAGATACAATAGGTGTGTGTATAGGTAGCCCACAAGATATATTTGTTTGTATGTAGTTTGTACCTTGTAAATTGAATTGAAATTGCTAATTATCATCATGCATGTCACGATATCCGAAATTAGAAAGTTTTCTAGTTGTTCACCATGATTTCGACCGAAACGAAACTTACCTAGAACTGCTAGTAAGATACGATGTATGTACCTGGGCTCGAATGAAGATACTTACCTACGTGTTTTGTTGAGTGATTATAACTGATTCCTATTATCATCGTATTTTCTTCATTTTTCCTGGAAGGATATATGTAGAACTGACTGAGTGAAATCCACAACGTCAGCCAGAGGGGCATGAGAATTTCATCAGAGAAAATAGAAATTTCTTTAGAATAAGTCTCCAAAAATAAATTGAAGCCAACCAAGACTAGATCCAAATAAATGTGTGTGTGTGACACAATCTGAAAGATTTCATGTTCACGAAGTATAGTATTATATTTTACTTCCAGTCAAGAGTCACACGCGATTCTAAGCGAAAACGAAAGCGAAAATAAGACGGAAAAGGAAAAACGACAAGACCTGCAAAAGCCAAGGAACAAATCAGTACGAAATGCTGAGTGTGCTGATGAGTGTAGGTGCACAGGCACATAGGTAGTAACAGAGTGGAACGAAAGAAAGTGGGAAGACCAGTAAAAATTTCATTGTGGCCACATTTGCCATTTAAGGGAGTGAAATCTTCCCTACGATCCCAAAAGTATATGACAATTCACACCGTCACTACACCGAACCGAGACGAAGACGGAGACACAGGCTCAAACGTCTATCTCTCTGGTATTTAAAAAAAAGTCGAGTGAGAGGAAAAGATGGAAGGGGAAAAGTTGCAATGGAATGGAGTGTTACTAGTAGTATTACAGAGGACAGATCATAAATGGATTTTATGTGTTTGACTCGGTTGGTGATACGATTTTTCTTCCAAGGGGCTTATACTGCTCCATTTTCATTTCCATTTCCATGTTCAGCCAACACTGCCAGCCCCACCACCACCACCACCAACCACCACCGTCAAGTTAAACCAAACCTAACTAAACCGAACTAAACGAACACACAGGGAAAGTCAAAGAAGATCGACAACCACATGGAGATGGAATTATAGTACGTAAGTGAGTGCATAAAGCCAGAGACCAGCTGTAGCATTACAGACAGAAAGACAGACAGAGGAAAAGAAAGATATTGTGACTGTCATATCATTATCATTACCAAGTAAAAAGGCAGAGTAGAAGACTAGGACTTGGAGGGACTATCATCTCGTATAACAGAACACGCGAGTTAAAGACGCCTCTTTGATACTCTCACTCACTGGATCACTATCGCCAGTCACTCGAGTCTACACTTTCCTAGCTTCCATGTGTGACTTCAGATCTTTTAGAGTTGCACCACACTTCCACAGATATTATGTTTATCCTGTTATCTCTGAATGTGTAGAACAATAACAGTGAAACAAAAAAAACAAGAGTAGACTATTCTCTGGATACCAACTAAACCTCAATATAAAAAAGAGAAGTGAAAACAACCTTCGACGAAAAATCATCGTGAGCTGGAAGCAAAGCCAAACAGCCAACTGTTACTCTTGAAACTTTATGTACATATACTCCTATTTGTGAGGGTCGTTGTTCCTTTCTTCCTCCTTTCAACCAAACCATAAAAGCTATTAGCAATGAAAAAGGCAAAATGTTTTACTTTTACAGCCAGTATGTCAAGATAACAATTGATTACTATAGACAAAATTCTGCTTTCGGAAAAGCAAAAGTTACCTTTGTATAATCTCCCCTAGTATTATTATCGCCTTCACTGAACAAGTTGTCGAGCAGGTTGATGTTGATAGTGGTAAGTAAGTTTGAAGACTATCGTTGATTCATCGAGAGAAAAAATGCTAACTTTGTAAAGTTGGTTGATTCGTAAAGTGAATTCCAACTAAAGAATATTGATCTTACAAAAAACATTAGCTGCTTGATTATCTTGCTGTAATTACAAAATTACTGATCTGATTTCGAGAATGCTACGACTATGTACTACTATTCTTAATCAAAATAAAAGGGGAAAGGTATGATATAATACTGTACTCATTAAAGAGTTATATACATAAGAAGTGGCGTCTACTAAGTCTACTTACAGTTATTAAACTTTAACGATTTAAATAGTAACACCACGTCTTCTATTACAGTATATCTACTCGCGTTGAAAACGGCAATTTATTTATATGACGGACGTCTACCTACGACAAAATTAAGTTACTTTCGAGTTACTGCTTCACTAACCCTACTCTACAGTCACAGTTTGGTTTACGGGACTGTTCTATCGGTCCTCCTGCTATTTGAGCAATTTGGAAATTCTTCAGCTTTCCTAAACTCTCTCGGTCTTCTTTAATTCTAAAGATTGTCACTCCGGTACAGACGAAAGAAGGAAAGTGATTGCCTAAAAGGTTACAGAATTGCTTCATCGTCCTATGCTTTCTTCTCCTTTCCTGAGTCAAGTAACTTCCACTTGGTTTATTCTATCTGTGAGGACAAATACACGAACATTAGGACTGATTATTTATGCAGGTTCAGTATCCATAGCTGCCTCATGAAATATCAAACTAGGATACACAAAACGACTTTACTTGGCTCTCGGATACTAGATGAATTCCGATGCTCCTTTGTAGAAGCGAATTATCTTCTCCCGTCCAATGTTCGAATGTTTAGTGTAAGCTGCCCAAATTAGATACAACAATTAAGGTAATGACGCTTAAATTTTTAATCATGTCCCGCCGTTTCTCGTGTGCTCATCTAAAGTCTGTAGTCCAAAGTTCACATTTTTAAACGCACCTTTAAGATATTACCATTTATTGTGTTAGTACAACAAAAATTGCCAACGTGAATACATATTGTCAATTAAGGACCGAAATGAGGCAAGTCCGAAAGCTACTGGAAACAAAATGAGGTATTTTCACAATTTCTTAATTATAAAATGCTTCATTTTGTTCCCAGGACCTTTTGGAACTGCCTAATCTTGGTCCTTAACCGACGATAAATCCATCATACCTAGGTTTATATTTTGTCTTTTGGTATGCTTCCGAAGTCCCACTTACGATTACGACTAGCGGTTAATACAGCCTTTCGAAAAATAGTGTTCGAAGAACTCAAAACATTTAAGTTTATTTTCACACGTTTACAGTTACACGTCACTTTTCATGTAAATCCATCATGTTTTTCCACTCGACGCACTGAACTCAACTAAGAAACTACGAAAAGTTTCTGTTTTCACTTAACACTGAACAACTTTTCTGAATCTACTTTAGACTGTGGTACTGTGGTATGTGTAGCACATTCATGATTTTCACAAACACTAGTCACTAGTTGGCTGTTAGTAATTTAGTAGTAACAAGTAATAGTGGATGTTTCTGGAATGAATGAATCCTCTGAATTTACTTCAAAAAACTTTCTTCAAACTACTTGTATTCGGGAAGGACAGCCTGACACCTGTAAAAAAAGATTTTGTTGCTAAAAAAACAAATTCCAGAGTTGATTGAACTGCGTGGTGGTTGATAGTTTCGTCTTCGCCGTTCTTCATTCTTGGAAATGTTCATAAAAGGACAATTGAAAAGTAAACGTGACAGGTGTACCGTGCGTTATTTTGTAGGTAATGTTGAGCAAAGTTCGTTGTTCCTTGCGTTGTTTAATACGAATACAAAAACATGAGATTCATGTTTTGTTGGTAAATGAAGACAAGAAACTTTTTGTCAGTCAGATTTATGCATCTGTAACTTAGTATCTCTGCTGCTGACATGGTTACTCTGGTTCCTTAGTCTTCCCTTTCTTTCATTTTTGAAAGGGAGAACAAAAGGAGACGGAGAGGTAACCAAGTGAAATGTCGAATTTTATTTCTTTGAACATGCAATAACTTGATAGCTTTTTCTCAGTGCCCGCCATACCAGAATCCCATGATAATAGGAATTCAAGCTTCTCCTTTCTCGCATGAGCTACACTGTACACTGCAACAACAGCCGTTTCTTTTTCATCATTTTGCTGCGTATTTACCTTCCACGGTTATTAGTGTGGAGAAACTGAAGTTGCAAAAAATCTTGCCAACATTTTCCAGGAATATAGAACGAGATTCTCCAATTCTACTAATATTATGATATTATGAAGCCCAGGATAAGACGAATAATTTAAAATGTTTAAAGTTTGCCGAAACTAGAATCACCTACGAGCTTAAATCGTACACGGCTTCTAAACTGTTCTCTGGTTTTGAAACTGCCAAACATCCTATCTGAATTTTTCATTTTAATATAGCCAGGGAAATCACTTTTGGAAGGACATTTGAGATAAACTGAGCTTTATCGCACTTGAATGATAAATTATTCCTTTAAGCTGATTAAAGTGTAGTGGAATCTGGCTAATTCATGGCCCTGATCCCCGGGTGTCGGTGTTATGAGCTCTATGGGAAGATGCGTTTTATAACTCCTTAAAAACGTAAAACTTCAAACCCGGGCAGAGTAATAGAAAGGTTGACAAAGGGGAGATATTCTGTAATTGGTGGTGTTAGTGCCCTATGTACTTTCACAGATGATTTGACTACAGATAATTATTTTAGTGATAATTATTTATTTAAAAGACACATCTGACTATTTTTGTACCATCGCGAAAACGGAAATATATTATACTACCGTAATACGGTGTTCCAGCTTATGCTTCTTCATGGGTGAATTTTTTCTCGTTCTACGTTGCCGTTACGTTGTTTACGTGATACTTAATACGTACGTCGTTTCATTATCATAGAAACTGCAGTCGGTCCCTCGTTGAAAATCATGTGTATTCAAGCAGCACAGCGTACACGCTAAGAAGAAACCGTAACAGGAGAACTTGTAGGGTTTATATTACCGACATTGCTGTTATCATTTGGCATTTACAGAGATCTTTTTAGCTACGTTTGTATCCATAAAATCTGTATGGAATTAATTTATCTAACCGATTTGAAATCTGATTCTTTAAGAAGCAAAACCTTCTAGTGTGGTTAAGCAGTACAGATTTTTTTCGGTAAAATATTTCTTGTATTTCTTTCACAAATTCTTTTTAACATCTAAATTCGGTTAGTTTTTACAGCGAAAAATTAATTCCAGGATATTTTTCTTAGCGTGTATTACAGCGAACCAACACGTGTAGTGAGTGCTGAGAGTAGCAGCTACATACGTACCGTGTGTGGTTTGTTTTGTTCTACAGAAAAATAAATATTTGTGTTTACGCTTACGTTTGCATGCACCTCGGTACGTGCTCTGCTCCGCCATTAGCCGATGCAGTATCATCTCGGTTTCCTCTCTTCTTATTGCTCGTCCAGGTACTTTGAACCATCAAAGGAAATTTAAGTGCAAACAGCTAAAATGAGAGTAGAATTACATGCACTTAAAGGGTAATGCGCTTCTGATTACTTTCACTTGGTTCCAACTAACATGCAAATAGGACGAAGA
Organism: Ptenothrix huangshanensis; assembly: GCA_036851915.1. NCBI lineage: Eukaryota > Metazoa > Arthropoda > Collembola > Symphypleona > Dicyrtomidae > Ptenothrix > Ptenothrix huangshanensis. Next base: position 18,313 of record JAAXYX010000553.1, on the reverse strand, counting down.
TGATGAAAGGGTTCTTCATAAATACAGACATTTGAGAGAAAGAATAATTATTTTATAGCATGCCATTGTGCTAGTAATGGCAAGCCAAAGGCTAGAAGTACACTACTCCAACCACAATTATCAAATCCTAAATTCTAAAAAGCAAAATAGAATGTATTGCAAAAACGAAAAATAATTATTCAGAATCCATTCCAGTGAATTTTCAAAGTAGAGTTGGTTCCGAGTAAAATCAAGAAAATTTTGATTTCGATTATTTGCTCGTAGGGTTGGATACTAGGCCTCTTCGACCCTAGTATTGAAGTTAGAAAAATAAATGGCATACACTAAAACATATATTCGGCTGTTTCTTGAACATTCTTAGGATGGGATGATGCATAACACAAATTATGTATGGTTGGCTCAGTTTGCCATGGGAAGAAAAACTGTAGCAGCACAGGTGCAAGGGTGCATAAATAAAGATACATTAGAATTCCTATTAAATGAGCTTATCTAGGAACATTCGTAACATAGGCATATAGGAACATTACTTCTATTGTATTACATTCGGTATGCATTGATACCAGCTAGAAGTTGAAGTGTTATGAGTAACACCCGCCAACACACCTATAGTATGTATGGACTTTGGATGTTCCGAGGAAAAAGATCTAGGTAAAAACGTATTTATGTCGGTACATACATGTAAGCACATTCAACTGGGGAAGCCATTTTTAAATTACAAACAGAAAAAAGGAAACGAAATCATGTATTTTAGAGTAGTTCTGCATTATGTTTCTGTGAAAGGACTCTGAGGGAAAAGAACCGGGAAACAAAACCGAAAACGATGAGAGGGATCTCATTGAAACTTTTCCAGGAGAAAGACACAGAAAGAGAGAAAAAACATTCTGCTCCACTAATCTACATGCAAGTTCCTCAAAAGATAGAAACAATACGAAAGAAAAATGGACCAAGCTTTTTCTTGTCTTGAGCCTTTATTCCCTATTCAATGGTTCCCATTTGAGCTACCTGTGCGATGTGTGTGAACGCCTAGGTTATTTTCTCGAGTAGGTATTTCCTGTTCTAGTAAAAAAAAAACTTTTGTCTAACCATTCGTGATCCTCTTCGTTCTCTCCACTTATTGTTCAGACCTAACAAATAGAATAACATTACAATTTACAATCCCCTATCGCCAAAATGGTATTACATAATGTAGAACTGGTAGTACCAATGTGAATCTGTTTCCATTTAATTATATGCTTACACGTCATTGTATCTACTTTGTACTCTGCGTACTGATATCTCACGACAAAATCTTAGAATCCAGTATATGATGAATTTTATGCATTGGTACGCTAAACTTTTCAAGGGTATCAATGAAATTAACGAACAGCTATGTGCAATTTTATTAATATAAGACTAAATTCGTACTGATAACATCCCATGTTAAATTCATCATTCGTAACTCATAAGCGCTTTCACAATCGTCATTCTCGCGATCAATCCAACTACACTTTTATTTATGTGTGCATGTAGAAGGCTTCCTTCAAATAGTCAAGTTGTAGGCACATGTTTTTACCTTTTCTATTTAATTTTCAATGTTCCTATGATAATTAGGTAGGTACATAGGAAAAATATTTTAGGGAGGTTATGAAAGGATTTGAATGAATGACGCAATGATAGCGTAACTAGGTATTTTATGTCGGTATTTGAATACGTATCCTAGGATTCGCAGGTTTTCACGTTAATGAATGGGGAAGGAATGAGGTTTGGGTTTGGTGCACGGTCTTTGTGGAAAAACCAGTTCGAATGCATCTGAGTCAATAGCAGAGCAATAAATAATTGTCGTACCTACTGTGCCACAGTTATTAATAATAATGTTAATTACTGATATGAGTGCGGGGTTGCAGTTGCAGGAGACACGTAATGACTTCATTTAATAAATTCCTCTTTTTGCATTTTAATTTTGGCGTGCCTTAGAGTTTCCTACATGCAACACAGATGTGAATATGAATAATATGAGGTATCCATACATACCTACCTAGTTCAAGTCTTCTAGTTAGTCTATTGTATCATCCTACATGGTCGATAAAAATGAAAATGACGGTCAAGGTTTAGACGCTGTCATCTTTTTCTCCATTTTTATCTCATACGACCTCCATTTCATTCTTGGTGACACAATGAATGACTCCATTGTTATTCCAACAGATTTATTGAGTTACCTTAATTCACAATTTTGCTATTCAGGTTTTCCTAGACCCTAACTGGTCACATCGAAAATAAATACTGAATGAATGCTACGTGTTACTTGCTTACTGTTTTAAAGCGAGAAATTCTATGATTAACTAAATGCATGTTTGTTCTGCAGATGCACCAAGAAAACCCCCCTACGCAGTCATCATCAAAACTGACAGACTGGTTCTGTCACTGTAGTTGCTGCCGAAGCTGTTGCAGCTATCTTTGGGATTTAGGCTCACGATGTTTCGGAAAAGAGCAGCGCGTTCCCTCAATTCGTAAAGAAGATATTACGTACATTCTCCAACCGGTAAGGAAATGCAGAGTGCGTTGATTCTTTTTTTTGCTACTATTTGTGTTCACAAGAATTTTCATTAATTTCAAATATCCTCTGCTTGTGCTAACAAACGTAGGATTCCAGGGAAAAACTAATTGCAGTAGATAATAGTTATCTAGATCATCGCTTTGTAAATAGTACCTGCAGTATTTATAGAATTTATTCCTTTATTGCATATTATTTGTGTAGCACCTTTACCTTTAGCATGCGATATGAAATGTTTTATAGTGATATATTATCACGTAGGTACCTACCTAACTTATTATACCTAACATAAGGTATGTAGTAGTAACAACATTAATAGTAGCAGTAGTAGTTGTAGTAGTAGCATTAAAGCCAGGCCTATCATTCATATCTACTAATACTCACATGATTTTACAGCATGTCAAATCCCACGCATCTTGAAAAGTTTGTTATTAAAAAAATAAAAGTTAATCATCACCAAACTTGGGGAATAAGTTCATACATGGGTGATTACGATTAGAGTAGTCGATACATATACCTCTCATAGATACATATTAAAGATACACACAAACTACATGTTTTACTCTTACAAGTTAGATACGTAGGTACTAGGTACTTTTCTAATCGTAAGACATTCGAGGAGATGGGTACAGGAAGAAAGTGAGGACCCGTGTGAATTCATTACAGTAAATGGGAAAGTTCATCCGTTTACTTTATCTATTTTCTGTGGACTGTAGGTTGTGGGGTGAAGGGACTTTTATACTTCTTAATTCTGATTCAGATATGTAGCCAGTAAGTAGGATACTTCCTAGTTCCTTAGCTTCGTTCCGTTAAGTAGTTGAAGTAGTTTTGAAGAAAAGTTGACTGAATATATTAAACAAGGAGGGAAGTGTAAAGGCAATTGCATTTACTTAAAGTTCCGTTATATCGCCCAAACTTTTCTTCTTGGAATCCACCAGAATCTCATCATGAAACAATGTCTGGATCTCTAATCTCGGCATGAGAATGACGACGACGAATATTAGTGATTAAACTTGGATGCTGTCATTGTCATTACCATTGTCATTGTCTGATCGGATCTTATCAATACATTATTTTCTTGAATGCGTAAGAATGTCATAAGATTTTGTTAGATTCATCTCCTCCCACTATCATTTCCACACAACACCATCCCATTCATCAAGAATTTTGTAGGAGTGCAATAAAATGTCTTGGAGTTATTTCTTAGTCAGTTGACTTTTCCGTCAATGCCAAGTCCAACTATGTATATAGAGCACCAATGCGAATACTCGATAGCTTCTTTGCAAACATTTGAGGACGAGGACAGCGGACAGTATACCTGTAACCCACAATGATACATATATTTACTAAACTGTTCGACTAATATCGACATTAATATCAAGTCTTCATATATAAAAATCTCGAAAGGTTAAACTAAATGTGGATGCTGTCATAGCAGTAGTAGTTGAGTTGAGAGAAATCCTAAGGCATATTCTTGTGGGAGACGCTTGGAGAAAAAATGGTAAAAGTTGCTTAGTTTACCTTTCAAACAAGTTGAACTGACTAAGAATTGGAAAATCACCAGGTCGTCAAATTCAAATCTAAACTGTACATAGTAACATTGATGTAGATAGATACCTATGTACATATATTTTACCCTCATACGTACCCATAGTACATTCTGGCACAACTCAATCCTCCAGTTAATTCCATATTGACGTAAGCAATTGGTAAGGCAAGCTCCAGGTTACGATTACGATTACGAATGCGAAGACGAAGAAAAATTCGAACGCATGTTACACACTGACAATGAGTAAACGTCTTGCTTGTATTCTACGAATGCATACATACATAATTCGGTGGATTTAGTAAAGGAAAATCTGTTTGTGCTTTCCTCTCCTTTTCAAGGACAAGGAGGGGATGGAAATGGAGGTCACGATTACGCGTAACCTCGAACCGAATTCAGTTTCGATACCGTTTGAATCAACATGGATTTGACTAGACATTTCAAACAAGCATAAAAACACTCGGGTCTACATCGCTGACCATTCGTGTCTTCTCGACCGTAGAGTTTTCAATTTCGAAAAAAATATCAACTAGGTAGCTCAAGCATTTGATTTATAGTGAAATCATCTAGGTTCATTGGTTGTTAGATCATACATACAAGCCGTCGTTGAATGGGCAAAACCTAATGTTGAATGTTTTTTTTTGAAAAGTTACGAAGTTGTTTAGCGTATGTTATGCTATGCCCCGTCAACGACGCAATGTATAGGAAGTCCTTTACTTTGTAGCAGTTTTAATCACAGGTACAAAAATGTAATATTTAGATTTACTTCGTGAGTCCACCCATATACAGATAGCACTTAAATTGAAAATAAAATATTCATGCGTACTCATTTCCAGTTTTCATACATGAGAAAAGATGTGAGTTGACTCTAGTTCTGGTTTTTGTATTTTTTCGCTGTGAAATAAATCACCGTGAAAGCAATTAGGACATTCAGTAAGCTATCAAATATATCAAATTCAATTATGAGGTATTTTGAATATCTACAAAGATAGACAAATCAATATGATTTATGATTTAACTTTATTTCCAGTCATACGCACCTATAGTACGTATTTGTTAGAATGCTTCCAGTACAACATCGGCGTTGGGCGTGTCAGAATATATTGTTTTTGCACACATTTGTGAGTCTGTAATTGTTTGCGTAAATAATAACTAATAGTCATTGACTGCACCCTGGACAAGAATCTGGTTACCTATTTTTGTCGTTGTAACTCGTTTAAAGTTTCCTACAGCATGTTGCTGTATTAAATAAAAAATAATAAAAGATTAGATAGATTTAACTTTGGGTGGATTTAAGAAAAGATTAACAAATTCACAAGCGCAATCTCATCTCTAGTTTAGTTTCCGCACTGACTTTGGATCTTATTATAGTGCGAGTTGGTGTGGGTAGTGACGATACTGCAGGAAGATGAGAGGATGTAGGGCTTTAATTAATTTGTAAAAGTTGCGATGCCTTGGTTGCTACGTAGTCTAACTAGTTAGTCACAGAACAGACCTTGACTGTAGCTCCTAGTGTAATCTTAAATTTCCTCACATGATTATTGAACGCTAGTACAAAAGTATTGGGCATACACTAAATGCCTAAAGCCCTGTTTTAGTGGGTGATTGGATACGGGGGGAGCTGTGGTTGTGTCCTTAGGTAGGTAGGTGGTTACAGGGTTACAGTTTAATTAGTGAGAGGAAAGAAAAAAATCCGGCTTTTTTCCTCAGGATTATTGTTACAAGATATACTGGCCTAACTACAGAACAGAATACAGATGGTCATATATGTATAGTGGGTTGTGAAGTATCTCCAATTTAGTGTTGTAGACGTAGACTTACAGACAAAATTCAACTTGAACAATTAACAGTTTTGCTGTTCCTTATCTCCCTCACTCTCTCTCTTCCCTCTGTGTATCTTTTCTTTCGGGATGAACAAATATAAACAAGTGAGAAACTAGCTACTATTGCTAGTAATACGAATGAAGAAGACTAAAGGCAAGAATAAAGATCCTCGTATTAAGCATACAAGAATTAAGTTGGTGGAAATTGGAAGCTATCAACTTGATGTTTCGTTTCGGCTGTCCACGGATGTAATTTTCAGTCCGACTTCATACTAAAAGTACACAACATTTGTCTCGGAGCTTGTTAGTGTCTGCAGATCATAGATGTATACTGGAAGTGCAAAAAACGGAGTAGAAACAGATTCCGAAATCCAAAATCCACCCGACCAAACGTCGAAAACTTTGCTGTAAAGTCAATAATCGAGAAATTCCGAGTTAGCGACATGTCATTTAAGAAATGAAACATGTTAAATAATATGCCTCTAACATAACACTTAGCATTTTTTGATTTTTCAACTATTACGGTTATAAGGCTAGATTAAACTGATGATAAATCAAAGTAAAGGGATAGAAAAAAACCAGGACAGCTTTTCTCTTAATTACTTATGTGATTGTAATTACGACTTGACTAAATTTCAATTCAGTCATTGAAATACCTGCTTTTTGAATACTGTATTTTCCTGTCAGATCCCTCTGACATCTGAGCTAACACTGAAATACGCTGCACTGCTCCATAAGCTTGATACGAAATATAAATAAAGCCCACAACTCTGACTACGAACTATAGTCAGACGAAAGTTCAAATACAGAGAAACCTCACACTTTTTGTTATAAATTGTGAGTGAAGTTACTCAACTGAATAATTATAATGAACATAATTCCGATTCGAATACTTGTTTCCTGGCCTGACTCTGTCTGCCTTCCTGCAGCGTCGGACGTGAATTCAAAAACTTCCGCGTGTATGCTTCACTATATTTTTGAAGTCTAGCATGACTTTTTCGATAACGACGAGTACTTGACTCACACACACCACACCAAGTTACGAGCTTAATAATGCAGGAAATACAAAAGAAAAGTATGAAATCTGAAATTGTAACTTTTTCACTTCATAATTCAACGACTCCAGCAAAACCATGCGGTACGTGACAAACCCACCTCAGACTACTCACTACTCTATACACCTACACCGCATAACCTTAGCCAACCTTAGATATTAGGTTTATTAATATGAAATAAATTTTTAAAATACATCAAAAAATTTCAAAAGAGGAGTTCAAAAATATTGAATCTTGAATGATGAACGACAGCCGGATTAATAGTTGTTGATATCGTCAATGAAGAGTCAAAAGGTCAAAATGAGCTAAATCTAAATGGCTCTAAAAACAAAATGATCAAAACCCAAAACGCATTCAGAGCTAAATCCATTAGAATTCTTGAACCGTTTCAAAATTGTTAACATTTCAGACAATTTTGAAATGTCTCAAAATTGCTGGTAAAATAAAAAAAATTTGAAATGTGTCAAAATTGCTATAATATGAAACAAGAAGCTACAAAATTATTAAAATAGGAATGTAATGTGTCAAAATTGCTCTAATGGAAAATTTTGAAACGTTCAAAAATTGTTAAAATAAGAAATTTTGAACGTTTAAAAATTTATTTTAATGGATTTCGGCCATTTTGCTTTGAAGGTGTACTGGACTTAGATGATTTTGTTTTTAGAGCCATTTGGGTTTAGCTCATTTTGACTCTTCATCGACGATATCTCGGTGTTTAAACCAAGTCGGCACAGCTCCGAATAGAATTACCTCATGTATGTAATAGAAGCAAAAGGGGAATAAGGAAAAATATGCAGGTCTAAATGAATTGAATGCAGCCAAATTGGAAATGTTACAATTCGATTTCAGGAGTTGGAAATTCGTCAAAGTTTGGACTCAATTATGGAATCGCAACGCAACGCACAATGTCGACCTAAATCTGGTCTTGGACAGACTCTAAATTCAGAGATTTCAACTAGACACAAAACTAACGATCACCATTGGCAAACTAGAAAGATACAAGTAGTATTCTGAAATAATCGTGTTTGCAAGTTTCAACTTGTTCGTCAAAATAGGTCTTTTAATCTAAACCCCGTGAAAAATAGTTCAGGCTTTAGCTACTTTTCTTACATTATGTGTAGCACAAGTCACACTTCACTCGTTTTAAAAAACCATCTACCAGTGCCTACATGCCTACATGTAAAGGTGGGTTGTGAGATCCAACAACTATGGTTGGGATTCTATCGGCACCATAATAATGTACTTGAATACAATGTCAATGTCGACAGGTTCTTGTTCAAATGTAGTGCAAAGTTGCAAGTAGTTGAGTTGGATAAACTTTCGTTTGTTGCAAGCATATGGGAAAAGTTTGAAGAGTTTAAAATCAATGATTTCATTTCCAGCTCAGTTCAGCTCTCGGTTCCTGAATTCCTGACGTATTTGTATTTTGTATTCAAATTGAAGAATCGATCCGCAAGTAATGTGACAGTGAGTCGTATTAGGCAAGGATACGATGCGGCTTACTGGTAGAAAGTAGATCCGATATCAGCATCAACATCAACAACAGCATCAGCCTCACATATCAAGTTTTGAATCAGTTTTCCCATAGAAATGTTACGTGTTACATTAGAATACTATAGAGTACATTGTAAAGGAAGGTGTAGATGATTTGGAATAAGTCGTTGGGGGAATGTACAATAATAAATCTTTGTATCGTTTTTGGGTGGTTTCGAATGAAATGATTTGGTTGAGGGTATATTTATGTATATGTATGTAGGTAGGACCAGGCAACAATAACGAAAATGAACCTGAACCACAAAGGAAATCACAATGACTGTACGAATATGACAATTAGAATTGCAATGGCAATGGCAATGGCAATGCAATGGCCCTGGCCCTGGCCATGGCTGTAACTATGCTATGGTCCGTTGGTACATTTGTAGATTGTAGCCTTCGATAATTCTAGACTAGTAGAAGCTGAACGATGAGACGTATTTGTATTTAACTAGCAGCATTCAGATTTCGAATAGACAAGAGACAATAACCAGATTTTTGTTTGTCTATACGAACTAATATTTAGCACGGAGTACAGTGTATTCAGTATTTTCAGTATTATGTTTCCTTTCCCTTGCAGTTGCTTGCAGTGACAATTGGAAACAACGACTCGCCATATGTTGAATGTTACATGAAGAGCTGCGTCAACATTGATGATTTTATTGCGCCCATTTCTCCTTTTCATATAACATTCTCCACTAAAGAACAGAAACAGTGATGAGAGTGATACAAGATTAATATAGTACCTATATACATAGGTAAAAGCTTAAAATCATTATACAATACACATTCGAAAACAAGATACATATACATATACACACTATACACGGTGAGAATGGTGTGGTGTGGTATGGTATGGTGGAGCAGCTCAACTTGCGTATTATTCTTCCACTTGTCGATGGATTCCATGTGTTTCCGTCAGTCTTCATCTGTCATTCAATTATCCTGCCTTTGTCAGTTATTCATTTCGGTTTTCTTTCCAAATCCAAACCATGTTTGGTGTATAGGATGCCTTCAACTAGATACAGATACTGGTAGATATATAATGAGGTATACCTATACTACCATTTTATGCAACATCACACTTACACTTGCTCAACGAAAGAAAAGTTAAACAGTCCCGAGATGAACGAGTAAGTGGAGGAACAACTCAATGCAGCTCGTCGTACATAGTAGGTTGGAACACTCAGTCCCTTTATCAGGTTTTAGCCCTGTTGGACATCTGGGCTCATATTGTCTGTGCACAGGGTAAAAAGATAGCGAACCATGCAAATTTTCTCCACTTAAATCTACTCGTGTGCATTTAAGGATTGGTGAATACAAAAGCTCTGCAATCAAAAAGGATTTTTACAAAAATCTTTTTTGACACGAGACTACCTAGAATTTGAATATGTGCGTACACCAATGCTATCGACTCTAGTGTAGATATATTTATAACTATACATACATGCCATATTAAATGGGAAAAAAGCTCACAAATTTTAAGGCTCTGATTTTGATCTTCGTTATCATATAGTTGCCATTGCCGTTCTTTCGAGACAGCTTTCACGTCAATTCATTATCTTTTCTATGCGTTATAGAGCCACAGTTATAACCCCTCTATTACAGTATTGAAGACATCACTAACGTCTTCGTTGCTATTAATTTTACGTGTCAAAGCAAACAGAACCAAAATGAAATCAAAATCAAAATTATGGCATTATTTTTCTCCATTAAATTTTCGTTTGTTTTTCTGTGATTTATGCGCTATACCATAAAGCGTTAGTATTATACCTTGTAACACTAAGGCTCTTATATAACAAAATAATGAATACCGCTGCTGATATGTACATATACAAGAAATATGTAACTACTTATATTAGGTATCTAACGGCTAATTTTAATGTAAAATAGAAATTAATTTGAAGCTCATATTTATTAATTCAGTTACAAAGAGTAAGAACTTTAGGTCATGAATTTTATCCAACCTTCATGCCGACTAGTTGAGTTTCAGAACTGTATTTGGACTTCTGCTTTCAAAATAAACGTATAGGGAGGAATGTTGATTTTATGGCTTGATATCACAAATGGGAGTAGCAGAGGCAAATATTAAGACAGAAAACAAGCACACGACAATAAAAAGAGTAATGAGATATGATTTCAGTATATGGCACTCTATTTTTCCTATATTCTATTTTTTCAGAATAAAGATGCGGAGAGTACAGGGAGTGAAACTTACACAGAAGAACGTCATGGCTCCTTCACATCCGCTTCTGTTTCCATTGGCTCAAGTTACTCGAGCGGCGGTCGTGACCTTAAGGCTGAAAGTTACAGTCAGATCGAAGTAAGTCTATTCCCCAGTACATAACATATGTTGTAACGTAACGTATGGCTTTATGGAGGAAATGATTCAGTATGGTTCAAGGAGGTATTTTGGATCCGATGGATTCTTTTAGCCACATTCAAAATGAAATCCATTGGCAATAAATTATTCCGGAATATCTAATTTTATTTGCAGTAGGCAATGAAATTTTATCGGTTCAGCATATTTATGCTAGGAGCACAAATGCATGTGGGTAGGTGGGTAGTAGTAGTAGGTATACATATCAATGTACCTTTGTAGGTACTATGTAGAAGAGAAAGAAATTGAAATCGAGTACCTAGAAGATAGATGCTAAGATAATCCATAATATTACTGAGCTTCTCGCTCCAGCCTTAAAAAATCACAAAGTATAGACATTCTAATATTCTCCTCTCCGAACTATTGTCGTTACAGTCAGTTGTTTCCTTCTTTCTTTTTACAATATTGAAATACATAAATGGCATAATGCGAACCTGGAAGTTAAACAATATGCAGCATTGTATTGCATTGCATTGCAAGATGTAGCAAGTTTCGATTTCTACGTGACTTTAGGATTTTCTTAAAGAATTACGTGCGGGTGCAATTCAATCATGGATTTCCGTATCACAAAGTAATATCCTCTTGAAAACATTTAGTTTGGTTGGATTGTAGCACGACTGTTGTAGAGATGACTATGTATAGTGCTTAAACTCAGTGTATAAATGTGCAGATATGGATAGATGTATGAGCAATTCGATGCCATTATTTGCGGTTTATATGGCCCGTCTCTACCATCTCTTATTTATAAAGCAACAGAATGGGCAAATAATTCAGTAAAAAGACTCATTGTTAAGTTAAGTGTTCCATAAAAGTCGGCGGAAAATATACAAAGGCTCAGTTGTGATTACCACGAGCGAGTGCAGAGTTCGGATTCGGGTGAAGTAACCGAACTCGCTGGATCGGTTCCTTGTATCTGTGTTAGTGCCAGAGAAACTTATGGTGACTATAAAATAAAATAGGAGGGAAGTGAATGTGTGCAATTATATGCATAGGTTACAGGTACCTATACATATAGTCATACTTACTAGTTAGGTTTAGTGATTATGCATGTGGATGTGGATATGAGAGGGTGATTAATGGAAAGAATGTGGATTGATTTTGATTATGTATGTATGTATGGTATAGGCAAGACGAGCAAGCAGTTCAACAATGCGGAAAGAATCTACGGCCCCTTTAATCGACTTAAAATCTATTGATTTCTGGAGTGGAGTCAGTCGAGAGCCTCATGCCGTCCAACCCAAGCTTTTACTCAGTCCTAGTCGGCGGGATACGATCAGTTCTCAGGTAAAGCTCAATTTCCTAATTTATCAATTTCCTTTCAAAGTAACACAATAAAATAAGAAAACACAAGAGTAGCTTTATAACTGCTAAGCGATTTATTCTACCACCCTCATGTAAAATTGTAATTATTACTCCAGTTCTGGTTTCTAGTTTTAGCTTGAAATCTAATGATCTAATGATGCTCTTCCAATTTTCCTTCTTCCCTCAAAAGAAATTGTATTACTTCCTCAGTATGTATTCCAAATCAAGTGCATATTACGTAATACAATTTATTATATGGCTCTGCTTCTGCATCCGTGCTCCGCTTTAGGTTTGAAAATTAACTCATTTCCCAATGAGTTCTGAATTAATCAATAGTCATAAATTGAGGCAATAAAGGTAATTTAAATGAAAGCGAAAGGCCGGAATTTATTCCATAAGACTTTTCAAGATCTGATCGCAACCAGCTTCTTAGAGGGTTCCCGTTCCCGGGTGGTTATGCATAAAAGTCTTGGCATAGTTAGAAAGCAATTTTGATGAAATTCAAAAATTGAAATAATATGCACATTTGTATACTCGAGGATTCACAATTACTGGAATTGATTCCTAGAAAATCTGTTTAACTAACCAAAGTTGTATGTAAGTACTTTAGTAATAAAATCCAGGATTTACGCTAGCCTGTAAACCCTTCTAACTCAATCCTATCCAATCCAATTCAATCCAGACCAACCCAGAACGAAACGAACGAAACGAAACCAATCCAAAAGTAAATTTCCTAAAAGTGAGTTCTGCTAAATAAAAGACTGAAACATGTTGAAGAAAAATTTCTTACCAGCTTACGTAGGTATGCCTTTAATTTAATTGAATATTGGTATTTACAAGGGAGAGCATATCGTTTATCAAGGCGGAGGGAAATTCATATGAGAGTGAGAGACAACCGCATAAGTTACCTCTTTAAAGGCACTACTAGTGATTGGTATATCTATTTTTATTTTTAGCTTCGATCCTCCAGCATGAAAGTACCTGGGGAAAGTTTTTCTTAGAAGAAACTTAATTTCCGCTGTTCGCAATCCAAACATTTTTCATCCCAAATCCATGACTTACACAGAGCTTGCAGGAACATGAAAACGAGGACTCGATTACTAAATGTCAGTACAGTACGGAATAGAAATATCAAGTTGAAGTTGAGTCGGAGTCTATATGCTTAGTATACATAGACCCTATCGGTATTAAGATTCAAATGCAAGTGCGATCATTTGGACAGGGATTTTTTGTTCTCTATCTCCAGTGGTGCCCTTGAATTTTTATCAATGCACGTGAGCAAAATGTATTTATATTTATAGTGGTAATTTGGAATCCTCGATACCTGGCTCCAGGTTTATTTTCCTGATGAGAATGACATTATTAAAAATGTGAGATCAAGTTTCTTGCAGACCTACACGAAAAAAAATCCTGCGGGCGCTACTGATCACAACCCTAACATGAGCATTTGAACTTTCACGAAAATCTATTCAAATATCTGTAAGCAAGCTCGCATTGCTCAAAAGTAAGTTTATTCTCCATAGGTCATAGGTAGCTTAGTTTATTACTTATGCTTAATCAAAGTCAGCTTGAAATGAACCCAGTCACAATAATTAGGTACCCTCATCCTACTCTATTTTATTATCACCTTCATCTTTCGGTAAATGTCAACTCTAATTTTAGACGCAAATTAAGATTCTAAGATGTTGAAGTTTAAGATTTATATTCAGATGTCAACTTGGATTTTAAGTTTCTGACTAAAGATGCAAGATTGTTTAGTAAGGATTTCTGAATGATTCAACCTACGTTTATTAATGACGTAGGTAGGTATTTTCATGCGCTTTTAGCAAAAGTACAGAAATTAGTTTTTACTATTTAACATTTTATACATTAACATGCAGGTGCAAGTGCATATAAATAATTACATTACATTCTGGTGATTGTCTAACAACTTTTACGTAATTACTGTTATAAATAAAAGTAGTAGGTATTTCTGCAATAATAGTCACAGCCAGTTAGTTGTAGATTGCAGACAAAAATATTTTTGTTTGGAAGAAAATCAAATGCGTTGAAATACAGATAGTTAGTAGGTATTGCCTTTTACTTTACATAAACGTAGGGCTTTTAAGCCTAGGCATTAAGTCATATGTATGTATATGTAATTATACAATACATGATACATGTAATTCAGCATTTCGTGTTTTGAAAATGATGTTTAGAGTATTAGTATTAAGATACTAACTTGCTCTTGGTTTCAGTCATGTGTGTATAATTCTAGGTTTCCGAGTAATGGCGAATGGTAAAACGAGAGTGAAAATGTTGTTTTTAATTGAAATGCAGTGGTGAAGAGTTATTATTAGGAGTATTACTGTTTGTGTGCGAGATAATACGTTGACGTTCTACCCACCCGCACCCGCTCGTATCCAGGAGAATCGTGTTATTTCTACAATTACGAAATAATGATTATGATTAAAGTTGTGCACAAGTTTAGTTTAATCTTTTCAGTAATAGTGATTCTACTCTACACCTCCACCCCAGATAAACTATGTAAACCTTATTCATACGCCTTATAGTCTACTCCACATAGTATCTAGTAGTCGTAGGACTCGGGTTTCTATGAATAATTCTGAGTGATTCTGCTGATTGCTTGGAAGAGGTAAAATGTAGTGCCTAGTGCGTTAAGCTATTTTAAGCCTAGTCTACCAAGGGACACAGGTTGGATTTACATCCCACAATTCTGGTTTCCACTTCTCTGATAGTGACGTTAACAATCCCGAGTCCCAGATGTAGATCAATGTGAAGGAGAAAATAAAAGAGACGGCAAAAGAGAGAGAGAGAGAGAGAGAGAGAGGTCTGAGAAAGAAGGCAGGAAGAAGGAAAGAAAGAAAGAAAGTACTCAAGATTTACATCCCATTTGCTTTGGATTACTTTGAAGACTCTTGATTGAAGGAAGTGCCTAGTAGAGAATTCAAAGAACAGTTGAATTCCCCATCCTTCCTCCCGTTTTTCTCCCACATCACCATCATCATGGATCTTGAGTCTAGAGTCTAGAGTTCTAGATGGAATTTCCCTGGAAGTAGAATTGGGAAAATTTCGACTAAAAAATTGCACTCTAATTTTATCCATCTCTTTTTATTTTTTCCTGGAACAATTATGCATTATGTATTTGCATTTCAATTCCACTCACATACCTTAGACTATTTCCTAGAATCCTGAGGAATGTAACGGTACCTACATACATACCTACAGCATCGAAACATTTAAATCAAGACTTTTTGATGCTTCGAGGTGTTTAATAATAGCTATCTAATTAATTTTACTTTCCCTCCGTTTAACTAGCATTCCACGATGCAATTATTATCAAGGTATAATTTGTGAAAATGGAAAGGAGTAATTAATAAGAGGATAGAAATGGAGGAGGGATTATTTGGAGTAATGAAAATCTGTTCTGTTGTACACACACATTAAGGTGGTATTTTGTGTTTTCTGTGTAATTAGGGTTCAGCTGATCAGATACGGCCAGATTTGTACGAGGATGCTTTAGCCGACCGGGAAGGTGAGCTTGGAGACACACCCGCATTCGAGTCATTAGGCTCCATACATTTCTTTATGAGCTACGATGTCAATTCAAAGTCATTGGTGGTTCGAGTGATAGAAGCTAGAGATTTACCCAAGCCAATTACTATGGACGCTTCGAAACAAGATAACGCTCACTCAAATCCTTACATTAAGGTAGGTTCTTTCCCAAATCCAACTACCTACAGGTGTAACTACATATGTACACGTACATATCTTGATGTGATCATAAATTTTTATAGCAACATCAGCAGTTGGTGTATAGCTATATCGCCACTTTTAGTTCCCGCTGTAATTTTCATGTATAAATTATCTGTATGTCTACTTATGTATAATACAGTATAGTAGCTAACCCCAGGCCAGGTAAAGACCTGTAGTCATTTTATTCTTTATTTTTTTTTCGTATTTTCCTTTGCTGTTTTAGTTTTGATTTTTAGCTGAACTTAGATTTGGTTTTACCTTTTATAGCAGCATAGGATAATGGATTATATTTCCAAAGATTTAATAATCTCATTTTTTTTCATGCCCTCCTTCTGTCGGTAGACGACATAGCTGTCGTCTACCCAAATACCAACCTAGTTACTCCTACTCCTCCCCAATGATCTTAGCAACCTATGTACATATTTAGGAATCATAATAAAATCGCTGTAAAAGGCAGAAATGTCATAAAGTGGTGATGTGGTTTTGGTATGGCAGAACATTGCGATTGTGATTATGATTATACATACTCTTGTTCTTGTTCTTGTTCTACTTTATGTTCTTGATGGGGAACGATGCATTTGTCCAGATGTGAAGGGAAATGAAATGGTAATTTGATTTTTGCTATCTTCCAGGTATGTTTACTACCAAATCAAAAAGATTCAAGGCAGACTTCACTTCGGAAGAAAACCCAACATCCGAGATTCGATGAAAACTTTGCGTTTGAACTTCCTTTCAGGGAATTACAACGGCGGACTTTGCAGGTGCGTCAAAAAATCAAAAAACAAATCCAATGAATGAGGAAGTGCCTTAGTCCTTACTTGTCAAAAATTGGATAGTGGAAAGTTGAGCGAAAATGATTAGATATTCCTTTGCCAACCCAACGAAATCTAATTTGCCTCTTCCCTTTTAAAATGGTAGCACTTTAGCTTTGACTTTTCCCTTTTGACTTTTCACTTGTAGATTCAATTCAATTCAATTTTCATTTATCCTATTGGTGTAATTACCGCAGGAGTTGTAGGTTGTAGGTTGTAGCATAGCATTTCGTTCAGTCATTTCCTCCAGTGGGATTCAATATTGCATATAATTGAGTGACTTTAGTCAAAGATTTATGTAGTCCACTTTACATACGTGGAAAAGATAATTTTCCATTTCCAAGTGACACATTCACCACACGTCACTTTGTTCGAGTCATCTATTGGGAGCAATTCATTCATTAATACGATCTGTACTTGTAAGATCTTTGATTTGATTTTATTCGATGCTTTGATATAGTGATGCTATTCTCAAATTGATTTTTCTCCAGTCATTTTCCTCTTCTACAATTAGTTAAATGAATCTGGTTTGTCGAGGCGACTAACCATAAGTGAGTAAAGAAGAGTAGGTAGTTTCTCCCGAGCATGTACATATTATGTACCTACCTTCGCCTACACACTTATCTGGGGAACTATAATTATATTAGATACGGCTCTATAACTAGACACTTTCCTTATCGTCACCTTCCTTTTCCATTACCTGGCCGCAAGTAATTTACGGTCAGTGGAAGTGGAGTAGATAGTAAGAGAGCAAAAGCTGTAAGCCACAACAAAGCTATAGGGTTACTATATACTACCACCGAGTTTCATTATACATACAATAGACATCTATAGGCGCTATGAAATAAAACTGGACTTGGACTTGTGTATTCCTTCCTTCTATGTATGTATGTATGTTGTGCTATGGCATGGCATGGCATGGCATGGCACACGGTTGTCGTAATTGATGTAGGCCTTTGACAAGTGATTTATGATACTGCAGTTTTTATCCGAATAAAAGGATTTCGCGTGCAACGAATTTCTATTGTGAACTTTCTTTCTCCCATATTTGTTCTTCACCGGTAGTCTTTAATGGAAGCCTCTTAGTGCCCAGGTTATTGTAATACCTACCAACCTACCTACCTACTTTGAATCCGAGGTGGAAAAAATGGCCAAGTCATTGAACGTTCACAATCACAATTGAAGACGAAAGAAATCTTATCATAAATTTCTATTTTTATAATCCTAATTGGAAGCCAACTCCGCAGGTTATAATACTATAGAACTGTACTGTAAACTGTAAACTGTTACTGTAGCACGGATTTGATTTCGAAAGCAGCTGCTGCCGCTTATTTTCACCTCCACCTCGCCCAATCCAATCCAATCCAGTCCAGTCCAATCCAACCCAATCCAGGCCAGACCAGGTTAGCATGAGCTTGTTTTCGAGTGTTAACAAGCTACCTGTCTTACCTCTCTGGCCGATGCGATGTGTGTATGTAAGCGTAGATCGCAAATCGCAATCGATCAGAGGAAGGCGATAAAAACATGTATGATAAAAACATTATGGAAAGGAAGTTTGGAGCAGCAGGTGAAGGCT
>JAAXYX010000552.1:0-35932 GCA_036851915.1 Ptenothrix huangshanensis | reverse complement strand
GTTTGTAGGTACGTGGGTAGTTGAACCAGCACTGACCAGCAGTAGTTTGATACCTATGTATCTTAAAGTACCTTAATGTAGATGCATGTCGCAATAAGATACGGTGGTATATATGCCTCCCACTCTGCCACTCCAGCTAGAGAAAGTGGTTCTTGTATTATTTACTTGGTAGCTTAAAGGTGTACATGGAGAAAATAAGGGAAAGAATTAAGTGATTGGTAATGCTCCTGAGCGCTACATCTCCATGCATTTGGGAGCAGACGAATTACAATAATTGCGTTCTGTAGCCCTTAACTGTTCAAGTATTTATGTCTTGCAGATATTTGGGAAGCGTCGTGGAGACGACATTCCAGCAACGGGCTTCAGCAACCCAGTTGCCGATTTAGGAGGTTCCGGTACCACCATTTCACCCATAGACGTCCGGGCATTGGAGATGAACCCAATTGTATTTGAACCGCTTCCGACGATCCATGATTTGACACCTGTATCGACCAACTTCTACAATAGCCTTCATAGACTAGATTCATCCTCTAGACAACCCCGACATCTAAGCCCTGATTCACAATCAAGCAATTATCCAGGAATCGGAGCAACTGTAGCTATTGTTCCCACTGATGAATCCAGCGTCTATGCCCACGACTGGTTCGGTACGTGTGCGATGATTAGTACTTAAAGTTAGGCCTTCCCACCTTGCAGATTCCATGAACTTAATTGCTTACCTTGAAACTTTATCCTGTTTCATTTAGCTCTATTTTATTTTTAATCATTACGCACCAGGTTTTTGTTTGTTGTACGTGCGCGAAATTCACTCTTTGTTTTTCTAATTTCATTTATACAAACATTATTCTTAGGCACCTGAGTGGAAAGTTAAAGTTTATCAAGAAACATTGTATTACCGGTTGAAAAACATTGTTCGTACTATATCTTGTGACAGTAATCCACGTGTGAATGGAAACGTAATTTTGTAGTGCGGTCAAATATTTAATGGAGCAGACCTAAAGTCGTAAATCGTTTTTCTTACATGCACCTATTTGTCCCTTGTTCTTCTGCTATACATATAAATGCATACACAGTAACATAATGAAAAGTCAAAAGTGGAAGTTACACGGGAAAATAATTTGTTCCGGAGTTTCTACTTTTTATTACCTTGCTCTTACCTTTATGGCTTTGTAGAGCAGTTGGGTATAGATACATCTGCATTCACAAATCATGTGTCACTCTTGTACTTGTGGAAGTACTGAGCCGCAATTATATTGAAACATTTTTATGTATTACTTATTTATTGACAACAGTTGGTTTGTCTTTTAAATTTTTAGATGAACCATATCGGAATTTCCCTCGTGGCCACATCGAGTATGTAAAGGAAGTGGGAAAAGGTTGGTTTGGTAAATTGATTGAAGCGGAAGCAGAAGATATTGTGCCTTTTACAAAGAAGCTCCGTGTTCTAGTGAAAGTTCTTCGTGAAGATGCAACTGGAACGGAGCAGATGAGGTTTCTTGACGAATCTCGACTCTATCGCGATGCAAATCATGGAAATGTTCTCAAGCTCCTAGGTCATTCCATTGAAACACTGCCGTTCCTTCTCATCATGGAACATTGTCCTCAAGGGGATCTCAAATCTTTCCTCATTGCTAACGTGGTTCGAGCAGAGCTACTCAATACTCAGGGTGCTCTCGTTCGAATGGCTCTGGGTAAGCATTTCGTCCCTGTGTAAAAAATTGCATTCGCAATTTACTTTCACTTTTACAATGTACACCTTACAACCTTCTTTCCCCTTCTATTACTTTCCTGGACTTTTATTTTCACCGTTACATATTTATTATGGCTGCAGCCATAACCATGAACATTTGACGCGTTGAGGATAAACGTATCTTTGGCTCCGTATAATGCTAGCCTGATTGAATACAAAGTGCAGAGAAATAGATGATGTGAGAGCACGGTGAAAATGAAAACGTGTTTTTGGAACCCTTAGACATTGCCAAAGGTTTGGAGTGGATGGCATCAGCAGATTTTATTCATAGCGATTTGGCTGCTCGTAACTGTCAGGTTGGAAGTGAAGGACGAGTTATCATCGGAGATTATGGTTTAGCCACGCAAACTTTTAGGGATGACTATTACTGGGGGCGGCATGAGTCATCCGTAGCGATCCCACTGCGATGGTCAGCTCCTGAAACACTTCACTGTACCATTAACACCATACAAATACTTAAGGTAATTAATTATCTCACATTCATACATGCATCCGAGTCCTCTTACCTCAACTCCCATCACCGCAGTTGTAAATATAATACATTAGCCGTACACCTAACGGGCCTCTTTTTGCTCTTAGAGCTCTCGTCGCTAAAATGTCTCACAATTTGAGATTTTCGTAACCACGCATCGCTACATT
Organism: Ptenothrix huangshanensis; assembly: GCA_036851915.1. Lineage (NCBI taxonomy): Eukaryota > Metazoa > Arthropoda > Collembola > Symphypleona > Dicyrtomidae > Ptenothrix > Ptenothrix huangshanensis. The sequence continues at coordinate 33,543 of JAAXYX010000552.1, read as the reverse complement.
TGTAGGCAAGATTATCAAGTAGAACTCTTTGGTTCTTCGGATGTACGGCTAGTATTTCCATAGATGCTGAGACTAGACTGAGATATTTTTGAGATTCAAAAGTCTGTGAAAGTAGTACTAAGTGTGGTGAGATTGGATGAGGTGATAGGAGTCGGGTGTACGGCTATTATTATTCGGTGTCAGTCAATACATTTTGTTTTTAACATTGCATACTTGAGTTGAGTTTATCTCAATATACTCCAATTGAATCCTTGCTTTGTGTAATTGTCTAATTACCTAGAATTATTTACTATGAATAGGTGCTAAAGTCCTCTAATGTTTGGACGTTTGGAGTGGTTTTATGGGAAATCTGTGAATTCGGCAAACTGCCGTACTATGACATGAGTGACGACGAAGTTATATCAAGAGTCATCACCGATAAAAACGCTACTCTCAGCAGGCTTACGAGACCGGGACTGGCAATGAAGGATGAGCTACACAAAATAATGCTGTCATGTTGTTCTCCAAATCCCGAAAACCGACCCGAGATGAGTACCATTGTAGAACAGCTGGAAGCTATTTTTAACGCAATGACCATAAATTCTGCTACATGTGTATCGTCCATTTCAAACACTCCATCTGCTTCCGCCTCCGGCTTGAAATCATCGAAAGATGATTTCGATAAGAAATGGGAAGAATTTGGAACCAAATTAAATTCCACACTAAGACCAGAGATGGTTCTTTCTCCATCGTGGGAAAGTAGTACTAATGATATTGGAATTGCTAACGTGGGGTCGAATAAAAAGAAGTCCGTTTCATTTGTGGGAATGCAGGAAGAAGAACTTCCCAGTGTGCAGGTTAAAGTTGGAGCCTCCATTAGTGTCCAACAGTCAGAACTTCCGATTAAATTCAAAAACCAAACAACTCCTCAAAATGCATCAATCTCTCAATTAAATCATGAAGAAAAAAGGCTGAATAATATGTTCGTAGCTTCTGAACCCCCTAAAGTTATAACTTCTTCGATTTTACCACCCTCCCATTCGAAAGCAAAGGAGGAAATGGATGTTTGGAAAGTTAATGGGGACACTGATGAAGAAAATTGGCGTCAGCGGATTGAGTTGGGAGAAATCTCTCAAAAGGTGCAGGAAAAATCACAGAGCGTCCAAGACTTAATGGTTCTTACTCATGTTGAGCCAAGTGAATTAAGTGATCCTGACAGTTTAGTCATTGTTTCTCAGGGTCAGTTAAAAAAGCCTGCTCCTCCAACGCTTAATTCGTTTTCGGCAGATCTGCCTTCTTTGGGAGTAGAAGGCAAAAGTGCTAGTGTTAGTAATATTAACAATCTTAGTTTAGGGAAGTCCATGAAGGAGGCAGTTTTAAATTCATTACCATCACATGCTATTGATAGCAACTACAGCCCCTCATCCTCTGTCGGTGAGTGTAAAACGGATAATACAAATAGTCCAGCTAGGGATGGTGCTGAAAATGTACGTCTTTCGTCAATTGCAAACTCCTTAGAATCACGAAAGTCTGCATACAGTGCGTCCACAGTTAAGGTTTCCAACGATTCAAGTACAAGCACGAGTACTGTCAGCGACTTTAATACGATCAATTTCGGTGCTGCTTCCTTAGAACAAGGTGATTCTACGTATGCATTTTTACAAAGTGGTAGTCATTTATTCAGTTCAGGTTCAGACTTGTCCAACAGGACAGTTGTTAGTAAAACTGTGTCGTTGGCCAGCAAAACAAGTGCTCAGGATCTCATAGACGACGTGATAAATAATACTAATTCTGAAGATCCTATAGGAATTTCCGATATCTTTCAAGGTGATGTGCAAATTCACAGTTCTGCTTCATGCGTTACGACATCACGTCCTAAATTTCTCGTTTCAGTACCAACTCTAAATCCTGCTAAATGTATGAACAACTTATTTGACACCTCTTCTAATTCCGAGGCAAGCAACAGGAAAGGAAGCAGCCTTCTACCACTTAGCAGAGATGCTCTGCTAGATTCTGCATCATCAGAACCTTATAGCAAATGCAGTACTAGTCAACAGGAACAATTAAATGCGGCCAGCAGTGCTATGCAACAGCGATTCTCTCCGTCACGGTTTTCTGTTACGAGCACCCCAAGTGGAGTAATCAATGGTAGTGGACATGAAAGTCCTTCGTCTCTCACTACTTCCGATAGTAACAATACACCACACACTCTAAGCCAAGGATTCGCCGTCAATGTGATTACCCCCACACCAATTAATATGGACACATCCACAATAGGCTCCACTAGCAATGGTGGAGCAAAACTGATCTCGCATATCGATAAAACTGAAGTGAAAATAGAGCAAGTTCTCCCAGCTCAAGTATTAAATCAGAAAGTTAACTTTATTTTACCTGAGAATGATCCATCAATGAATGAGAATGAATCAGAGGGAATCGCCAAATCAAAAAAAGTCAACCCACGTTTACGGAAAACCAGCACGCCTAACGCTTCACTTGGATTTGAAAACTCATTTTCGAGTGATTCGGACTTTTTCCAAAGAAGTGACGATATTTTTGAAGATTTTAGCATGGAGCTATCCACACAGCTGAGTCCGATTCAGAAACCTCAAGGAGTTGCTCCCAGCACGTTGCTCTCAAATGCTTCTATTAATTACAACGATTTCCAGTAAGTGTAATGCTCTGTTATCCCATTTCATGTTCCCTGTAGATATTTTATTAGAATTAATGGCTGCTTAAAATGTAATTCTGCCATTTTCAATATCAATATCTAGTCACATTAAAGAGCATAGCGACTTCGAATAGGTACCTCACTCTACTTGCACTAGGTGCACTTATAAAATATCAGAAATATGATTCATCTTATGATTTACATGTAGAAATTGATTGCAAATAATTTCAAGTTGTTTTAATGTTTCATTAAGTGTGGTGATGGGAGCTAGCGAAGATCTTGGACTGAAGCCATACCAAAGAGTAACAACACAGATTGAAAGAGAACTGAGTTGTTCCAATCAGGAGACAGACAGCGATTATGAGCCTACTCCTGAAAATTATGACCCATCTCTGCTCAAAACAGCTGATACTAATAACTCGGCAGCACACTCCAGCGATATGTGGCTCTGCACAGATGAACATCAGCAACAGCAAGCTCGGTCCAAATCTGGTTTCCATGACATTTTCGGATCAGGCAGACCTCGTATGGATACCCCAGCGTTTCAAGGTACATATACACCTGAGGTAAGTAGTGTTGAATCGTCGAAACCAGCTGTTGCCAGGAAGCTGTTGTTTCAGTCGGATACTTCAACATGGGGTAGTACCAACTCTACAGGAAAAATCATAGACACTGAAAATTCGCCCAACCTCTTCTCTTCTAATGCAGACCAAAACCAAAAAAATCTTGATACATGGGATACGTTTAACTCCATGCAAGCCACAGTCAACACGTCATTGTCTTTAATATCGACATCCTCACAGGATTCTGTGACGGAAAAATGTGTTACTGTCATGAAAAAACCTGCAGTAGGTCCTTCTGCGTCTGAGAAAATAAAAATAGAAGTCGAGGAGTCTTACACGGAGCCTACGAATCACGTTAGACCCGAATTCAAACTGAGACAGGAAGGTAGCATCAGTCACTCATCAGGCATTTTATTATTTACTTTTTTAAGACGCTACTTCTGAATCATTTTTTGAGCCTTGATAATTATGTCTATAAATTACTTTTCAGGAGACGATTCCACAGCCAACGTGGAACTGACGGAAGAAGAAAAAGTTGGGAAAGATAAATTTGTGGAAGATATCGAGAGTGCTGTTGAAGAATTTGGAAGTCTTGTACTTGCAGATTTAGAGGAAGAGGATCCAAAAGTTGAAGTTATCAAAGAAACCAGGGAGGAAGATGAGTTTGGTGGAAAAGGAATGAATAGTAACGTAATTAGAGTTACTAAACACGCTTTTAGCGACATACCTATAGAACCGGTGATCACAGTTAGTTCAGAAGTGGATACATTAAATATGTCATCAGTTGCGGGGTTAGGTGACCAGTCGGAGGTAACTGAGGTTTCTTTCCTAACGTCAAATGTCTCCGATTTCGAACAATCTTCTGAAGTTAAATCTTCAGTTACGAATCTCGACGAAAGTGACAATGGAGAAGAAGATGAAAATGATGATGAAAGTATTTGTCGAGAATTTGTTCCCTCCACATGGAATCAAAACCTGGCGCCTGTAAAGCCAGCAATTAAGTCTCCTGAACAACAAAAAGTTAAAGGTACGTCTGTCACAACACCTTCGAATAACTCCAGTTTTGAAAAAAGTGGATTAAAGAAAAGCGTCAGCTTCGAAAGAATAAGAAAGAAAACGCAGTTGGTTTACGAGTATCCACCACCTCCTCCCGCCAGTGATTCTGACGACGAAGAAAAGCAAGCAAAGACTATAGGAACTGGCGGTGGACATTTAAGTTTGGCGTTAGGTAATTACACTATTTCTCCCGCATCACCCAGCATGGAATGAATAAGAACCGATTAGTTTAAACACTTCTAGACTTCTACCGCGTAACCCGTAATGAGGCAGTTCAATCAAATCTTAGCAAAAATGTATACATGTTGGTAATTTTGGATATTTGGTTTGATAATGACTTAAAGACTGGGAACTACAGCCGGAAGAATTGGAGAATACTGATGCACATCAGGATGATTGGGAAGATGAATTCACCCAATCAAGAACTGACAACCCGATGGACATGTACCGATTCTCTGGTTTTGGTAAGCTAGGATTTTTCCTGTAGTACCTACCTTACGATTTCATCAGTAATTTGACTGTTTTTTCTGTACAAGTTATTCAGCGTAGTATTATAAATGTGTTATTATTTTATTTTCAGAAAATTTTCATGTACGTCCTTCAGCAGAACCATTTGAATTCCCACGAGTGAATGCCGCCCCAATGTCATCTGTTCAATCGAAATTGTCAACTCCGTCGCTGACTAACTTGTATCTCCCTAGTATGAGTATGATTGGGTCAACAGGAATACCAGCAACATCTCCATCGACATTAGGAGAACTTCGGCATACTCGAAGTCGACTCAAGCTAGATTTATCCAAAGGTGAAGCGTCTCTTCTGGATAGTGAGCGTGTACCAGGAGACTCTACGAAGTTAGAGTTAGCCACGTCCAAACCACAGCACGTGGACAGTGGTGTAGGTTCAAGTACAAATGTGTCTCCCTTTACTCAATGTGATAATACTAATTAATTAACGCTGAGGGCATTTTGAATGTGTGGCTGTCAACGGAAGCTGGTTACGGAAATGACTCTGTAGTGTCATACCCACACCATGCAACAGACTTCTTACTCCACAGGTATATTGCGTCAGTTTTCAGTTTTACGGAGTTTATTAAGAATTTACAATTATTATACATTAAATATCTTTAATTAAGTATAATTCAAGAGCAATTAAGGTGATAAGTAAAACAGAATTCTCAGTACTTAGGGTTATGCGCAGGAGATGTGCAATAATATGAGTATGTCTGCGTTGTATTACAATTCGATTCAAAGTAGTGAAATAAATTAGAAAAAAGATAATCATATAGTTTTTTAGTCACCTCCTTGGATTCTCACTCATTCCAACCGTATATGGAGTATAACGTTTAAACGAGTATTGGACGTTTAAAATCAGTAATTTAATTATTATTATTTTACCTTCAAATATTGGTTTATCCACCTGTGTACCTTCATAAATGCCGATTTATCGTTATGTGAGTGCGACTGTAGGTAATTTATCCATACCAACCCACAAAAGTGCTGTTTTTGTGGACCGGTATATTAGATTCCAAAGACTCATGTATAAATTTTTGAATCGCTTCTATTATTACGCGTCGGTTATTGGTACCAGCTAGGTTTTAATTAGGTGGTTAATTTGTTTTTCAAACTCAGTTAACTTTGACTGATATAAAGTGAATCATGGTGTGCGAGATGAAGAAACCTTTTTTTATTTTCCTCAGCTGTAAATAATTAGCCATAGATAACAAAAAAATTAACGTTGTCCAAAGAATAATATTACATAAGCAATATCACCTTACTAATTTTAAAATTTCAAACAATGATCCAAAAAAACGAGGTGGGCTCCGTGATTCCGCATTATCATTAATGGTTGATTGTTTCGCTCTTAAAATGTTTGGCTTATTCACAGAAAATAATTTAGTCTAGGCAGGCAACGTAATCTAGATTTAATTTAACCAGAACAAGAATGACTGATAGCTGAGTATCGTGTATATATATAGTATATACTGAGTACGATAAAAGTAAGGAAATCCTATAACTATCCCTTGTATTTTATTCTACTAAATTCCACGAAAAATCGAATTTACTATTATTGTTGAAGATAGAAATACTGGTGTAGTCCGGCTACCAGCCGATTTTTTGTTCTGATACTTGTCTAATTATAAATTAGTTTATTAAATAGATCACAAATAATCATATCGTCAGTCATAAGATTCAATAGACAAATTGCGCACATCATTTAAAACGCAAAAATTCGTACGGAAAAGCAATTTTTAAGGAAACTCCCCCCTCCCACTTGCATACAAAATTTAATTTTCTGTGTCCTCACGAATGATGTAAGCATGTATATGCTGTATTTTACGGCAGCTTTAATCGCTTACCGTTGCGTGCGCAATCTGAAATCCGATCTGTGAAAGCAATTACAGTGAACTCTACTTATAACGACCAACGATATGACGTCCATTTCTAAACAGCGACGCGCATAAACGTCCCCGTCAAAAAGTCTATGCCTTCCCATGTTAAATATGCGGTTTTAAAGTCACTTTTTGTATTAACGGCATGTTCCCCATACCGTCGTGCTACAGCCTGCCCCACCATTGTATTCACGTTCCATTTGTAAACTTTAAAACGTCATGATTTATTGGTTAGGAATTACACGAAATTGAAAACTTTATTGAAATACTAAGGCTAAGAAAGTTTAATCGGCCATTAGCTCAAGATTTTTTAATTCCTAAAAAATTAACCAGTGAAAGTGCCCATCACGAAGAATAGCCCATTTGTTGTATATAAGACGCTTTATGTATTTATGAGGGTTTGTTCGTACGCTGCTGGCGTTTATTGCTTTCCAATTATTAGTTTTCATTTTTATTTTTATATTAAATTTTATAACGGATATGGAGATGTGTACAATGTTTTATAATCTACAAAGCTTAAAAGTAGGAATAACGAAATAAAGTATCTGTGGGCATAATTATATATTAAAATTTTGGCAATCGTTTGGGCAAGTTAGAAACGAAGAATGAAACTGAGAGATTTAAGTATAATCTTTATAGAATATAATAAATCAGGCATGACTTCCAGAAAAAACACATACTGTAGCATTGATTATCGTATCCTTAAATTGTATGTTTTTCTGTGTAACTGGACGTAGCAGCATACTATAACATAGTCGGGGACGTTATAGTCTATAACGTCATCTTCCTACAGTGTTCAAAAATATCGGTCCCCTGAGGTGTCGTTATAGCAAGAGTTCACTGTATATACTGCACGTTTACACGTCTGTTTTCTATATTTTGATGTAAAAGTCAAAGAGTAAACGAATTCATATGACAACGGCCAGATTGAGTAATACATTCGTAAGGTAACTCATACCTTTGCTATCTAGCATCAAGGTGGCTAGACAAGAGGGTAATAAGGTGAGCCCATCCGATGGAAAAATATCTTAGTATACAGATAAAAGAAAAAAATGAGAAGGAAATTTTCAAGAGTGTAATTAGGTCATCATATTTTGTTTCTGAAATCTGCCGAATTTATTGATTCCTTTTATTGAAAAAACCGCAAAGACAGATAAATTGTATTAGCTTTGTTTGCGTTTATGTCGATTAAAAGGTAGTACATATCTAAGGCAAATCATTGATTTTGTAAATTCTGATTTCTGATTGTTTGAAATCAATAACATTGCCTTCTCATTTTTTTCTCCTATACTCTAATATTTTCCCCTTGGATGGACTCACCTTATTACCCTCTTGTCTAGCCACCTTGATCCAACATACCACCTACGATGTACGGGTAGGCGGATCCAAGTTACTGTCATTAATGATTGTGATCGTGAATCGAAATCATTATTGTTTCTATCGATTTATTCTTTAGGTTATGATCTGATAGCTTTGGTTTCGGCAAAAATTGAGATGTTCACAACTGATTGATATTGATTGTTAACCTGTTGGCATCAAGGGATCATATGTATCCACTTGAGCATCATCAGCACACAGGAAAGCCGAGTATCAGAGTACTAATAATAAAGAGGATGCTTGTTTAATGAATATGCCTATGAACTGCCTAAGCAGTTTTGCCCATCAGTATTAATTATAATTATCTGTAACTACAAGTTCATAATTACATATTGATGTCACTGTCCATTATCGTATAATTATCCTGTAATTATATTACTAATTTTATTCCGGAATTGAGTCATTGTTGTTGCTACAACTTACTACATAATCTTAATGTATGGGGAGCAATATATACAAGTAATTTATTAGTATTTTTCCTTGGGTAGTATAGGAATTGCAGAAAATATAATTAGTTTGTAGTATAGTTGTACGCATTTTATTTTCCATTATGATGACAGCTTAAAAACAATTACATATCGAGGGCGAAGAGCCATTCTGACGCAAGTCCAGTTTCTATTTAAAAACATCGCGTCGTAAGTCCAGCTAAGACTTCAAAGCGTTTTGTCGCAAGTTCACCCGTAAGACAGCAACGCGATTCGCTACTAGTAGCATTGGCTATATACACGCTTGGACTTGTGACAAATTGCTTTTAAATCTTAGCTGGACTTACGACGCGATGCTTTTTAGTTGGAACTGGACTTGCGTCAGAATGGCTCTTCGCCCTCGAAATGCAGTTGCAAGAATGTATGGGTGGAACAATCTGAAATCAAATCAAATTGTGTGTACTAATGATTCAGTCATGTTAACATTATATTATTTATTATCATTCATATCTTATTTATTATTTGTTTCAAACTTATGAATGTTCGTTTCCATTTATCAATTTCGAAGTAAACGTCAAAATAAAATGTAAACAGTCAGATTTTCAATCATCCGTCTTTTACCATTTAATGCCTCGTGTGTGTGTGTGCATATCGCCCATCGCCAATTCTTTTGGCCAGCATACGAAATCATTGAAAGCCCTAGATCGAAAGCTAATTAAAAAATTAAATGTCCAAGAGATGTTAGTTGAAAAGCGATATTTTTAAATTCCATGCTCAGATTCACAGAAGCGTGTAGGAAATGACCTATTTTCGGTAAAAATACTTTTTATGGATAGTTGGAATCGTAAATGTGCAAAATACTGGAATTTTATGGAACGCAGCGCAGTAACTGGTTAGGCATAAGCAATAAAGGCATCGATGAAAAGTTTAGTAATAATACTCACTGGCTTGAACACGAAATTACGGCTGTGGTGACAGTTAAACATGCAGTTGAGAACTCGTGCGTTCGATGGTGAGTCATAGTGATGATGATAGACCCTTAAGGATAAGACGGAAGAGAGATGACGAATACAAAGATGCCAGGTGGAAATGGAAAATCAAGCCAAGATGCCAGTAGCCAGTATCAGAATGCAACCGGTGACGGTGCCAGCGCCAGTCCCGGTGCCAAGAAGTAGAAAGTGAAAGTAAGAAAGAGTCCACTGTAAACGGTTTTAGACGGCGAGACGCACAAGCACAACACCGATATCTTTTATTCGTGGTTTAACACAGTCATTCATGAACCTATCATGATTTCATGATACCATTTAGCATGACTTCCCTTCACTTACTTCCCATTCATTCTCAAACGATTACATTCACAGAGATGTTCGCGTTGCCTTTCATTTTTCTTCACTTCAGTCTACACAAATCGTACGCATAGCAATAATTAGGTAGGTATTTTAATTATAATATTAATAGGTAGATAATTAGATAGGTAAGTATAATGTATAATAAATTCAGTAGAATTTAACATTTTTCATGCATTGCAGCTTATTATGTTCCCCAGCAGGAAATGTATCACACACTATTTGCATATACGCTTCCCACTGGATGGTAACTATTTTTGGAAACTTAATGATTATTACAGGATTACAGAATAATTACGGTAGATAGGTAAATATGTAAGTTACTTATAATTTTAACGGTTGATTTACACAACTTTTCCCCTGTCTTATATTTTTTGCAATTTTACATTTGCGCTGTTTTTTCTACGGGGAATCAATGCATTGCATTGCATGCACTGCACGTTGGCGTAGGCATAAGTGCGTACGGAATCCTCCATACCTTTCCTCGACAGATGCCGTACAGGAAGCCGTGTGGAAATCATAGCTATGAATCGTCAACACCAACGAGCTTCCAGCCACCCGCTTGACAAAGTGTAAATAATGTTCTAAACCATGTAGACAAAATTCACAACAGAATTAATACACAAGTTGATTTGGTAAGGAGTTTGTCTACATTTGAGGGCATTAGTACAACATTTTCGAGATTAACATGATTTGAAATTAGTATGAGAATCGAATGAGAAACCACTGCGGAACTATTCCACAATTGTTCTGCCATTGGTTTATCATGCCAATTACATACAATTACAGATACATAACATTTTGGTATTATGTTAATTATTAATTATTAATTAATTACGTAGGTACATTGGCAATCATAGTGAAATGGTGTTTCTATTTCAGTAATTACAGGATAACTTAAGTAAACGGCGGACACGCCAAAGATGTTAATTAAAGAAGAATGCCTAACCACATCATAGCAATTGTCCATCGAATTTCTATGCGGATGATTTGATGAAACCTCGAAACATTTCATACATGAGACAGCGTCTCATTAATTCTTTCCTTTAAATGTTTAATTGAGTTACCTTTATCTGTTTTCACATATAAATGTCTTTGTAGTAGAATAATATATAATACTATTTTTATTTTCCATAATTATAGAATATAGTTACATTTGTTCTACCTACAGCCTATAGTACCCACTACACGATTACGATATTTTCCTGTATTCTCATGTAATGAGGTAAGTCATTATGTACTTACCTAACATTACATATTTTTTCATTTACTGATTTTATTGAAATTTACACTTATTACCGTGCTACCATTGTACCTTGTACATCACACTCTTCAATACTCCAATTTTATCAGATTTACCATTATTATACAGCGCTTTACCCACATGTTTATATGATTTGTTACGATTTACATTATTATTAATTTTGCTAGTCCAAAGTAATCGCTAATTTCTCACATTTACTAATAATCAGTACAATTATCAAAATGTTGTACCTTTAGATCAAAGTCAGCCGATAATAGTATACAGATTTCTTCCCATACAGCAATACATTTTCGATTCGTTTAACATATTGTGGTTACTAATTACTGTTTTACAGTTGCAATATCGTTGTAAGCCCAAATAGTTTGGTAGAACAAATGCACAATTCACAACGCAATTGCTCATTGGAATACAGAAATAAGTAATAAAAACACTCCCTGACCTATAGAAAACGGTGCCAAAGAGTTATCGAAATAATTTAAATTTCATATACCTATATTGACAAGCAACAACGGCCTTTCTTCATCTCCCGTAAATTCGTTCGCTTTGTTTTAAAAAGATTCTGGACTTGTTTGAGTTTAAATATCCTACAGAAAACATGCAATTTTCACAGACTAGAATACAAATGTATAATACAATTACGGTAATCTAACATTCTACATGTCAGCTCAGAATCCCTACCATGTTTACAGAATTGCACAAATTATTTAAATTGGTAAGGTGAAATTAAAGTGGACGTGTTGGTTTCGTCCATGCCGACTAAAGTCCATGTTCAAACTTGAAACAGGGATAAATGAGCGAATGACAGACATAGGGAGACGGAAACCCAACACCAAACCCAGTTAACTATTCCTGAATTCCGTAACCTGGAATCGTCACTGTGGCTACTACAAACAGACACAACTAATTTACTACATACAAACAACAATTTTCTATTGTATTCTTTTATTCAGAAATACGTATTGTTAAACTTGCGTGCATGATTAAAATGCATTGTATTTGGTAAACGCTTACTGCCCTTAAAACTGAATTTGGTTGGCAATAATAAGCTTAATAGCGGAAGACTATAAGTTACTAAAAATTGATGTACACGACAAATAACAATGCTTTCGTAGTATCATCTGATGGATGATACACAGTGGTAAGAAATGTACTCATTTTAGTACAAATTACTATGTAATGCATTATTTCGTTACCGTCTTACCTTTACGTTTAACATGTAAAAATGGCAATGAGCAGAGTTGCAGACTTTTCATATTACAGATATTCTGTTTTAGTTATTTACTTAGCCTGTTTTAGATTTTAAATGCTTTCATAAAATTAATTGCACTACCACATTACCAAGACTATCACTTATAAACGGCAATTTAATTGCTAACATAAAATTCATCAAAAATTACACAAATATCAAAATTGCATGCGCGTCCAGAATGTTCCAGATCTTTATATTTGGATTAAATTCACTATTTCATAAATATTAAAAAAATTACATGCAGCTAGCACAAATACTATACAGAAGCGGCGTGCATTCAGTACTTCAGAAAAGTCAGCTTCACCTTAATTAAAGATAATAACATTCTAATTAATTATTGAGAATGGCGCTAAGATTTGACTAAAGAAGTAGTTTCAAAATAATACAATAAATTGTAGTTATCTGGTAACCTAATAATGAAAACATTTTGTTTACGTAATACGGTAGTCTAAGGCAATAATTATAAATCATTAAACCGCAGAAAAATACAACTCTTTTTACTGACAAAATATAGGAAATGCTGGCATTCTAAATCAATTACAACAAAGTGTAAACATCGGGCCATAATCGCAAATAGGATGCTTCAAAAACACAGTTAGGAATCACTTTAAAGCCCTGCAACAGAAGCAACGTAGGGATTAAAGTAAGCAAACGTCTACAATACATAATTAAGATATTATGGTGAACAAATAAATGAATAGTTAAGCAAAATTCTCTATTGCTATTAACTTCCCTTGTAACTTATATCATTGTTGAAAGATCAACGTACACTATTTAACTAATTGCCCTCTGCTACAACACAACAATAATTTAATCCCACAATAAATATTATTAATTTCGGCATCCAGACTTATGAATAATCATAATAATTATTATTGTGTATTAGGGCAAGAAGTCTACAATGCTAGTCTTCTGACTATCTGAGCCTCAAGGCAACATGCAACTATAATGAGATAGGTAATACCAAGTCCGAACGTTTTCTACATTATGAGTCTGTATCTACAGATCTGCCATACATAAAAATTAGAGCATGCAATACCAACACGATTCAAAATACCGACAATACCGATAAACCGACAAATACCGATACCGACTCCGAGTTTGTTATAGTTACAACATCATATCATAAACATTATATCATTAATGATGTATAAAAATTCCCATATTGGTGTAGTTTAATACGTAATCTTATTTAAATTATTTAAATTGTGAATAACGATTATTTTACTACACTCAGTAAGCTAGTAAATATGCATACAAATATCGATTTACATGAGTGGAAGAATTTTAATGTATTACGTAATCTTATGTTAAGTTCACTTAAACCATAGTTGTCAAATATTAAAGCATCAAATTTGATGTTATTACTACATTAAATAATTAAATGGACTAAAATATCGTAGGTGAAGGAGGAGGCAAAACGTTGCCTACCCTATTAAAAGTGAATACCGTAAGAAACAACTTTCCTCTTCACCGACGATATAATTCTTGTTTGTTTGTTGGAAGTTGAATTAAACAATGTCATAAATAAAGCATGAGGTGGGTGGACCCACTTTAATATTATTGCAGGATTCAGATTCCATCTAAAATTTCGAAAATGTAACATTAGAAGAATAGGGCCGCTAAGCTGAGACGCATTCTACGGAGTTATTCATAAGTTCTATTACACAGTATTTCTAATATAACAGGAGTAATATTTATTCAATTCGAACAAAATCTTGGGATTACACTCCTAACTCATCTGCCTACTCACATTATTTTTGGAATTCAAAATAGTCACCCCTAGCATTGACGCGGACTTGCACTCTGCCTATCCATCCCATGATTGTGGCACTGCACACGGCCCTTACTTTGGGAAAACTCACATTGGTGAGAGATTTTTTGAGGGTATCCAAATTTTGATGACGACCAGTACTGACCTTGGCCTTCAACCGTGACTGAACGAAATAGTCCAAAAGAATGAGATACGGCTATGTGGGAGGCAATTCTTGACTGCCGACTAGGTCTGTCACGTGAACCTTGAGCCACTCATGCACGATTTCGGTCAGATGGGCTGGTGCAGAGTCCTGCTGGAACTTTCAGGGCTTGCTGTTGAAGGGGGTATAATTTAGGGGATATATGACGAGTTCAAACATGCCCAACCGGTAATTCTTGGGATGCACTTTTACTCCCTGGGAGATGAAAACCTGTTTTTTACCCCCTTTACGGACAATCACAGAAAAAAATTACAGAGGAGGGATGATAAGCACCTTGGCCGACCTGACCTGCGGCAATCTTAATACATAAGATTTCATGGCATCGCTTGAAAGTTCGATAAAGAAAACTCCGGCTCATGTTTTCTGGTTTTACGGCTTTTAAAATTTCATTATTACTCTTACTTGCCTGTGTAACGATTACAGAACGTTGCTCTATTTTGACCTCTATAGGTCGACAACTGGACAAGCAGGGGTTATGACAAATGTTTTGAATAATTGCCGATTTGTTAGCCTTATCGCGCTAGAATTTTGAAAGAATGCGATAAGAAATAGAATTTTGACCGACATTCCTTTGAGTGTAACAGAACTTATGAATCACCCTGTCAAAACAAGGAACCGGTTTTCTGATGTAGTTAATTTTTTTGTTACATTAAATATTAATGTAAATTATTAAGGCTGAAATACATCAATTAAAAAGAACAAAGTTTGTTATAATTGTTTAAACATACTATTAGCAACACAGCTAATCCATTTTTTGACCGATTAATGTCGACTCGGTATGTCGGTATCTGACGTGGAAATACCGACATACCGTACCGAAAAATATCCGCCAGTATTGTCGGTATGTCGGGATCGGTATACCGATAAACATGCTCTAATAAAAATGTATCTTAATACACTGTCTGTATAACGCCTGCAATAACAAGAACCAGAAATTAATAAAAAACAACTATTTAAAATGATTGCTAGATGCAAATACTCAAATACTTAAGCCTAGATCACATAACTTTTTTCAATAGCATTGTTTTTCCAAATGTTCCTTTCCGTAGTAAAAATCAGTCAGAGTTGATAAAATAATGCTATCGATTGGCATCGATTTGAATCTGTGTAAGCTTCCCCTCCTTGACTTGCCATTACAGCATCACCCACAAAAATGTACGGGCATGAATTACAGTACTGGTAATTGTAATTTGAATATCTAATATTGTTGGGGACTTGGGGACTTCCCATGCCTTACTTCACACCTGACAACACCTTCCAGCCTGCGCACCCGAGAACTCTGTTTCAGGATGTTGATAATTACAAGTATTATTTAACTAAACATAATTATAACAATAACACAAACGACGTAGAAATCATATGAATGTTTTGACTATACAAAGAAATGTGTAAATATGCCTACTTTACACAAATGTGAGAGTCGTTCAGAGCCAGGTAGGAATACTTAAAATGATTCCATAAAATTTATAGAAAATATAACGGCTAATTATTCGCAATATTCATGCGCAAATTATGCAGCTACTGAAGGTATTTGCTTACTAATATCTGACTCCCGGACTTCTCCACTGAATTATAAACATTCACTTACCTATAAGATCCAGGATTATTGTAAAACTTCCCACAATCACAAAATCATGACAATGAAAACAAGATAAAACCATTTGATTTCTATTCATCAAATTATTTTTTGCAATATTTGAACTTAATAACTTTATTAACGCGAGAGACTGGGCACTGGCCTCAAGATCTGAATTTTAGAAGTTTTCTTTTTCTTTTACTGTATATTCTTGCATCATTGGCACTGGCTTCATGAATCATGAATATCCCTCTGTTCTCCGCGTTAAACAGAAGACAAGTCAGATTTATTTGCAGGTAAGGAGGAGGATGAGATGAGCAATGGTAAATTTTTCACTTGACTTTGCCATTGGGCTGATACTTGAAAGAACTTGACTCCGGGCCATTCCACGCCGTCTACGTACACTTTGATAAGCAAACAGAAGAAAAACAGTTATTCGAAAAATCATATTGTATAAAATAAACTAGTCATAGATATTATTAAATTAAGAAACGAAAATAATTTATGTCCCATTACACCATTACAAGCCTCAAAATTAGATACTGGTCTAAAATCAAAAACTTGATTACAATAAATCTCCTACGCAAGTGAACAAAAGGCTGATTTGAGACAAGCCCCTGTAATGTGCCAAAACATGAGTCGATAGGCAGTAACAGTCACATCTCAATCTCGGCAAATTTAAATATAACGCATAAGACCACATTATGTTTCTTCTACGAGGAAATGAAAAGAGCAATTAAAAATAACTCGAGCTTTAATGCGAAGTAAGTAGATCGTAGTTGTTGCGTAGTATTCACTGCGAGAAACAGACAGCGACCTTATAGTTTAGACCAAATGAACTATGAGTTAAATGAAATGGGAACACAAACGAATTTTCATTATTTCGTGCCAAAAAGGTCATAAAATCAGACAAGAAATTAGCTACGCGGAAGCTTACATTTGATTGGCATTTGTGACTTGGCGAGACAAACGAGTCTTGAGATTCCGTCCATGTTGAGGTTCTTCACATCAGTCTCTTTCTCCTTTTTCTTTCCCAGCCGTATAACTAGTGAATAATAACGAACCAAATTAGTTTTTAAATTGGCCAGATTTCACAGAAGACGATTTTACGAATACTCATGGCAGGTAAGCCAAACGAATAAAGTCCAAACTGAATCTCTTCAGGAATACACACAGAGCTTGGACATGCTAAAAGATGCAATATGCAATAAAAGAGAAGTTCATGCAGAATGGACTTACTTTTCTGTTTCTTATGCTCTTTGAGAATATAAGATACTGAAAGAGCATTATCTGGAGTTCGCTGAATGGTCAGTGTCCGGAAGAAAGCTTTGATGGAAGACTTGACAGTTCCTTTCCAGAAGTCCACTTGAAGTTCCAATGGTTCTTCACGAGGGGAATGTGGAGGTGATGGAGGTGACGAGGACAAGTCACCAGGCTCAGGTTGATCCACGGACATCGACGAAAAGCCCACACTCAGTCTCACTTCACTTATAAAAGGAACAAATACTTGACTGGACTCTTCATTGTCTTTGTAGGTGATCATGGCTTCAGCCACGGGGACACTGACCACTAATCTGCGTTCCATGGCCATCTTCGTATACGACAGAATTCGGAGGGCCATTTCATCAGGTGAACTCCGCTCCGTGAAATCATTGAACGTCTGTCCATATTCTGAATCTTTATGGCACAAATGTCTCCAAACTGAGCCGCCAGCTAAAAATAAAATAACAACATTCACATTCCAAACCGCTGCACCGGAACTATCTACATTTCCAAAGAAAACAACCATAAATAGTTCATCCACCAGTAGGAATTCCCCTAACTTTCTCAAGCGGAATGAAATATTAAATCTGTGTCAGTTGGAAAAACTAATAAATAGAAAACTAGAATTCTCGAACAAATTGCACAACAATCTGGAAAACGTATAAGAGGCAAATTATTATACATAAAAAGTAAAAAGTTAATAAAAATAAATTGACGATTTGGCGTCAGTCAGCATTTCAAAATCTTTGTAAAACACACAATATATAGTGAATTCGAACTGGTTAATTTTGCACCGTGGGAGGAGAAGGAACGTGCAGCACTTGGTATCTCCTTCAATGTCTTAAAAGCATTACATGTCATCGAAAGAACGTTGTAGACGACAAGATTTGCAAACATTTATATATTATATACCTTCTCAGATTGTATGCCACGAGGATAGAATCCTGCGTACACACGGACGAAAGTATTCGTGGCAAGTGCTTACAACTGTTTACAACACGATGCTTGTTTTGCAATGAGACTACACGCTAAGCTGGAAGGTAAAAAAAGTGATAACAGAAAAAGTGATGTACTCACTGTTAAACGGAGCGTAAAGGAATGAAAAATAGCTCTGCCAATCGTGTGGGCGGGAAGACAGTTGCGTCACAAAATTTTTGGTGATTGCATTCAGAAATGCTTCATTGCCCACTGCTACAACGGTAAGCGGTGTTGGAGCTTTAGCATTGTTATTACAGAACTTTTGCACTTTGCCCACAATGTGAGGGAAAGCCACACGGAGATCCGCTTCATTCTCGATGCCCAGCACTTTCACCCCTCGCTCGGCTATTGTGGAGAAAATCCCTGGCCCAAGATTTGACTCCAGGGATACTAACACGACTAGGTCTGGGAATCCTTCGTCAGCTGGAAGAACTTTAGCGACTTGATCCGAAATAGAGCCTGGTTTTGATTTATTGTACACACCTAATGTATCGCTATTTATTTTGGTTGGAGTCACTAGTGGTAATGACGGCAACACCGACGAAGTTGCAGCCATTGAAAAAGATGGTGACATTCCAGGAGATCGCATACTTATCTTGGGTGACTCGCCTGACTGCTGATCGGCTTCCGTCCACGAATCGGAGTCTCGCTGTTCGTCCGACGTCAATGTGGGTTTCTCCGGGATAGAGTCTTCGCAGGAAATGAAATACAAACAAATAATCGATGTAATTAAACTTCTCAGCACCACGCCATGCGAACAGACGCGATACACGACATTCTATGAATTAATACAGATCATTGTTACTCATTCCGAATTTGTCTTTCTAACCCAGAGAAGGCAGACAGAAGACATTCAAGGAAGAGCATGACGCGACAGACAGCATGATTGTGCATAGTTTTACATTCGATTGTTTTAGATTATTGTTCATGGCTTACTGTGTTGTATGAGGGAACGGGACGATGCGAAAAATGGTGGCAAGACAGGCTTTGGAAACGAACCCACAGAAAGCGTGTCCGCGTCCGGCTCAGAGTCTGACAACCCATCCAGCTCATCAAATAACTCATCGATATCCACGCCAACACCGATAGCAGGATCCCCGCTCTTGGCTTCACTTCTGTGCCCTTCCTCTGTTGCCTTAAATTTTCGCAACAAATTCACGATCTTCTGCTTCAGATTCTATTAAAATCAACCCACAAATAAACCAAATGCCATAAGCCTCATAAATTTCAATTAAAATACTTGCCACAACTTTTTGCACTTCCACATGCGTGCGAAGCACCAGACACCATCCTTGCATACTACTAAATTATATATTAAACCATAACCTCAACACATATATACAGTCAGACAGACACTCATTCGCCTTCTTGACTTTAACCTTCCATGTGCTGCTCACAGACAGATAGAAACACCAACTAAAACATGATGCCCACGTAGGAACATATGTATACATAGGTAATTACTACTTAGTAGTACACTACGGCAGTACCCGTACATACATTTTCCGAGTACTCTCCTCACGCTCTGACTGCTCACTCTGACCCAGTGCAGCCTCTTCCGAACTATGCAAATACGCAACAAATCGGCTCCATGCTACTCGTAAAACATTGCTCACCCATTTATTACTAGAGCAAAACTATCAGATCCAGATCGAACTGAAAAAACACATCAACCAATCTTATGCCCCTCCTTTCCGTCTGTAATTTCTTATATACCGGCAAATACATTTTTGATTTCGATGTTAAGATAGTTAATCCTTTGATGCTGCTCAACACCAACGTCCGCGCGCTCACACTTTCTCAGTATTCTCAATATTTATTTCATTAGACATTTCATAAGTACTGCCATTGCTGCTACTGCTCAACAAGATGAGCACGTAACTTCTCTTGAGTGGAATTCAC
The DNA here is from genome assembly GCA_036851915.1 of Ptenothrix huangshanensis. NCBI lineage: Eukaryota > Metazoa > Arthropoda > Collembola > Symphypleona > Dicyrtomidae > Ptenothrix > Ptenothrix huangshanensis. The sequence goes on along the minus strand of JAAXYX010000552.1, from coordinate 13,532 downwards.
AAACATTCCTTACCAACTCAATAAATAATCTCGATCAACATTCCTAAAGACTTGTATCAATCCATGTAACCTAAAAATAAAAATCGCTGAATTCACGAGTAGTCATCCAGCTATTTTGTAATCACTTGAGCATTATGAACCGTTCCGTCCTTCATTCTCTGATTAGCAATCTAAAAACTTAGGCAATAAGGTTATTTTGGCAAACTACCCAGACCCAGACTAGTGAATAACTTATTCTTATTCAAACACTCTGCATTTCTGTCTTTGATCACACCTCGCTCCTCGAGACGAGTTGCAGCTACTCTAAAAACGCCCGATATATACACGAGGGTAACTTGGAATTAAGAATGGTTATGTACAAGCTCCAGTATGCCTTGCCTATAGATACCTGTATTAAAGACACGCGGGTGTTGTTTTCATAACTCTCGTCGGCAGTCGGCAGCGCACATCTTAATCAGCAATAGTTCATTAAAACGCAAAAGTGCCAAACTGTTTTCCCCCTTCTGATAGGGAAAATCGATACAGGAAAACGTATAGAAGGAGAGAAACGAACCGCACACGCAAATAGTAATGCAACTGCAATGACGAATGGTCCGAACAATGATTAAAAATTATCCCAATCTTCACCTAGAATTTAAATGCAAACGTTGTCCTTCATTTCTCAAATATACGGGGAAATATGCTACATATTACTCCGATGATAATACTCTTGCGAATGAGCCATGACTGATGAAAACTGGCGAGTATCCTCTAGAAGCATAATGTTCCAGCATCAGTCCTTAGCTTTAAGGTAATGACGAGTTTCACGGCTATTTAACACTAGTAGACTACCGCCGACTACAGTAGCCACGAGGACTTGAACGTACTTGTAAGACTTAATGAGCAATACCGTTTGGTCTTTTTACAACTAGCCTGCAGTCGTTCATTATACCTAATCTGAAAATTTCAATTCAAATATCACATTGAGTGATGTAGCAAACCATGTTGATTGCATTCTAGTGTTCTCCCAGTACAGATATGTAGCCATACCATTTACAGCGTCACTTTGTACACATGACTTGCACATTCGCATTCCATTTGCTTTGTCGTCCTTCCTTTTCATAGTGGTAATATAATAGTGAATAGAGTAGTAGATAAGTACAGACCACAGGCTACGACAGACTGATATAATTACATACTTTATTTTGACATTCTCATTATTTTGTAAGAGTCAAGTTCCTCGTGCTTAACCAAGCATGATGCTCTTGGCTTGATTTCCTCGTTCTCCCCGACCTTAGCCTCCTCTTCATCAATTAGTCTTTTTGGTGAAAAAGTTTCCGCACTATTAACTCGCTCTCTCAAATTCACAAAAATCCTGGATATTGCCTACCAAATATGTATCCTTCCATCCTCTTCCACTGGAGCTACTGCTAGTGCTCCTGTACTATGCCGCTACGGAACTACCTAACTAGATTATAGAACCTCTCTTGTTCTCTGATTACTTTCCTCTGTGCGTCTATGCTACTTTTTCTAACTCCGCTGAATGTCAGGCCACGTCACGACTCATGAAATGCACTGAAATGTACTTGAGTGATAGAAATAGAATAGGGCTCACACTCAAATTAAAGCATGTAGGTCGGTCGTAATCGAGTTGTTATGAATGTCAAGCAAACAAGAACTTGATGTCGGCTTTATCAAAATCGTTAGCAACTAGATAATTGAGACATGTTATTACTCCGTGATAATTTTCGCATCAGCATACTTTAAGACGTCTTGTAACAGCATCTGGATATTTTAGTTAGACTTAAAAGCTTGAAGGATACATTTATTGATTCATCTGGTGTCTAGCCCAGTGGTACCGGCCAATGCCAATAAAAACATTCAAATTGCAATTGAATTTATAAAATATGCCTGGTATCTATGCATGTAGCTAGTAAGTAATTATATTGTACTCGGAATTCCTATTCAAACATACTCAAATACTCAAACTCAATTCACGCTCTACAGTCACAAAAAAATGAAAATTCGACATACCCGATTGTGGGGTAAGGACTTAGAGTTCTTCCGCATGATAACATCATCAGGTGGAGAGTCACTGGAATGAGACGAAAAGTCATCCTCCTCATCAGAGAAATCATGGCCTTGGTGGTTTACCCTTGCTTTTCCTGTAGGATCCGATGAATTTGGATTCAAAGGTGAAGATAATTGACGTCTTAAACCAGAAGCTTATTTTTGAATTTGTTTCGAGGCAGCGTTCGTTCGTTCATTCGTTCATTAGTTTGTTCAAATATTTGAGTAGGACGCATGTAGTAGTAGTAGGTAGTAGTTGTGGTAGAAAGTAGTGGCAGAAGAGTAGTAGAAGGTAGTAGCAGAGAGGTAGAGGTGGTAGCAGAAGGAGCACAGTAGTGGCAGAAGGTCGAGCAATAGATAGGAACGACAACAAGAGAAAGAACAACAGGGTAACAGAACAATGCAGTCAACGGGGAATAATGATGCTAACAATCGATAATATAGGTATATACTGTCACGTTTCATATAATAATAGTAACAACGGAAAGATTGCAGATACTTTGAAGCAATCAACAATTCCAAAAGCAACGTTCTACGTTGCACAAGAAGTCGTCAAAAAGTATTATTTGTCAAAAAGCAAAGGACTAATCATTCACTACATCGTTCACTAGACTATGCTATATCCCTCAAGCAACTGAAATCTCGTAGCTTGCATCAGACAACGACGAGCTAATGTTGTACTTTAAAATGTCTGCTCGATAACTCAGCTTCATACTGATGCGGTTCAGGTGCGCGAGCATAAATAGTGAGTTAAGGTTAACTCGATGAAAACTACTGACATTAAATCCCCATGTTTGATTACCATTGCATTTATTTTTTTAACCTTAGTACCCATCCCAACGTAAGTTTAACAATATAAGAACGATACATAAAACAACCAAAATCGATTTTGCAGACAACATTACGTTCACAAGACAATGCTAACGCTCAAAACCATGCATATCTACGACTACCCAACAATAAAAGCTTAGGTACTTAAAAGACACTGTTGGCTCGTGAAGCATGAATACAGTATAAACACATTTTAAAATCTCCACCGAAAACAGTTAGAGAAGAAAAACCGTGTGCTGTAGTAACTGGCCTCGACTGTGGAAATATGTAGAAAGAGCTTACCGATAATAGTTTCATCTAACCTTCACACGCTTTACCAAATAAGGTACATATTAAACAGATTAAATAAACACTACAAGATCCATGGTATGAAGAGAAAAAGAGCAGAAGACCCTACTGGGAGAGATAAGATTTATTCCCCCAGCCGTTCCAATGTGGAAACGGCATAAATACTTTTTCACATTGTTTATAGTCATGGGGAATGTTTGAATATTGATGCCATTATTACTGGCCACAGAAAGTCTCCGTGGGGAAATATATACTAGCGTATTCAGACTAGTCGACTCGAACCGACAAAAATGTAAGAACTGAAGTTTGCAGCTCTAATCCAAATTTATTGCTACGGAATTAAAAATTAAGGTGCCCACACGTAACGCAAGCATTTCAATTTCTCACTCGATTCAAACAAATTCTATTGCGCTATTCATACTGCGTAACCTACTACACTCACTACCCACTAACTCTCTATCCATAAAGTCTTTTCGAATTATTTGAAAGTGAAGCCGAACGGAGGAACTTTCAAGTTCTAACTAATAACTAATGGCCGGTGTACTGTAAATAAATTACAACGCCATAATTATCATTGTTTAGACAGGTAAATTGGGCAATCAAATGTAAGCTATAACGCAAAGATCCGTTTCCACTAACTTAGGCAAGTCAAGTAAGTCAAAAGTGCTACCAGAGCTGCATCAATTTTAGCATTTCATGAATAGGCAAGGCGGAGCACGTGTAGAACTACCTACATAAATACACAGCTCGAAATGAAAACACTCAAGAGAAACTGAATGAATAAGTATTACACACATCAGTGCCATTCGTAAGCTCTCACGTACCTATGATCAATAGAATGGGGTAAGCACCGCAAAGAGAACTCAGCGTGATTTTATTCGCTAAATATGATCCGAATGGAATGACACTGCGTACATATCGGCCCAGCAACCGTCCCCATTTGTCTTTATTCTTATTCTACCCCTCCAACTTTCATCCAAAACGACAAAAGTCTAACACTCAACAAAATAGAAAAGGACGGACTAATGAGAATGCTTTCCATTCTGACTGGAAGAAGACGAAGAAGAAGAGAACGCGAAACAGTTACTGCGAGCAGCAAATAAAAGTACTGAATTGAAAGTATCCCCCCGACGGCAATCTAGATATCTTATGTGTTGTAAACGCATACAGCACATAAACGATTTTCATCGTCATCCTTAATCTGAGGCATTTTCAGGACAAAAAGAACAAGAAAAAACTAAGCATAAAGGCATGGAAGGATAAGTTGGTGATAGTGTTGGTATTGCAGGTACGACTGGTATTATATACCCTTCTTGATCCAATCGCGGTCATCCATTTTGCTCTCGTCGGGCACGTTTCGTGTCATACAAGAGCCACTTCGAATGTCACTATGTACTACACTCGACTCTATTAGCTATAAAAACCACATTCTAAGTACATTCTTCCCGATCTCTCTGCGCATAACACCCTCAAGATTTCAAGACTTTCGAGGAGGAACGGAGGCAACAGGTCTAAATAAACCAAAGCTAAATCAAAGGCATTATGTATGTAGACACGGACACTTACATTATGTCACTATTATACATACTATGCCTTTTTGCCCCTGGATATCTACTTCCCAGAGGGCACATGCACACTCTGCACGCTGTCTGGTTATTTTTGTTTCGAAAATAAGGTCTTAAACCAGATGTAATATTGTTTACGATTGCCACTCCGCTCGTGCATTATGGATAATGAAGAAAGAAACTTATATAAAACAATGCCAGATATACGCAAGCAACGAAAGATAAAGGCAACCCGTCTTTATTCATCCGATTCGCCCAAATGTAAGTCGGTCTCAACAGCAAAATCCTACAGTAGCTACCTGTTTATCCTGTCTAGATCCGCACAAACGTTTATCACACCTACACGCTTCAAAGCACCGCTGTATCAAATGGCAGCCTGCATGCATGCGAGAACTTCAACAGGAGAAGAGAGATTTCCAAAAAATATAAAGCCTAAAAAAACTCCTATTATTTTATACCTTTAAGCATCATTCACATTGAATTCATCCATTTCCCATTCGTGGAAACTTTCTTTACACTGAACATGGCATCTAGGTAACTGTGTTCTATCGTGCCCATGTAAACTCAAAAAGGCAGCTCTTCTTTCCCAAGTACTTTTTACTTTACTTTCCCAAGTGCCTACACCTAAACTTACAATTCTCCGACTTGCCATAATTCTTCCACTCTATCTTATCGCATTGCTTCCTTTCAAAAACAATATTCCGCCTCCAAATTTTGTGAGAATACCGAATAATAACATTAGCCAAAGAACAAAGAAAATCTTCACAATATACATATCCTTATACTTAAACTACCATACATTACTTGCCATGGAGGACTTCAAAGTAAACTTTTCCTATCATCATGAACTCTTTTACAGGAGAAAATGCAACAGCCAGTCGACCTCAAACTACAAATTCAAATATTCTCAAAAATAGCTAACCAACTTCATTTCACAATTTAACAGTTAAGTTTCTCTGCCTTGAATTCAATTTAATGCCATTCCTTGGCCTATTGTCTTAAATATCCTATAATATCATAACTATGTTGATTTCATCTTATACTTTTACCTCGCCAACTATTTGTCAACGAACTACCAAGGTACATCTTCAGCTCTGCTGCGCATCGCATGCAGTCGTGGTAGCGCACTACACATATACCAAATTACACCAGACATAATACGTGAGAGGAAAGAAATGACAAATTTAAATGGACTCTAAACACGCAAAACCAAAGATGTCTAACGATAAGGCCGTGATCGATACACCCACACCCACACCTTAGTATACTTTGGTTGGGATATTTTTATTTTTTATTTCCATTCTTTCTTACTACTGCCACCTCGAAAACGTAAAATATGTTTTTTATCTTGATTCGACTGGTTGCTACTGACACGAGAGCAAGCGGATGTCCCTACATTCAATTCCCCAACTGTCACGAGTTCCCAGCTTGTACTATTCGCCTTTTTCTGCAAAAATTTAGCACCACGTATGCATGTCCCCATGTACAACATTCTCACTCCGTATTCCTCCGAATTTCTGTCTGTACAGCCAAACCAGCCATTTGTGGCACCGCCACAGGCAAATCGAATTTCTGATTTCAATTCCATTTAGTTTTTCCTTTGTCCGTACTTTATACTTTCCTATGTGCATTATACGTCTGTTATTCAAACAAACAGCTCCTGCTCCTGCTCCCGTTCGAGTTTGACTACTTTTGTTTCGTCACTAGTTGAGGAATAGAAATTCGGAGAGTAGGATCTGCATCGATTCGGGAACAAAAAACCAGGGTTGAGGGGGATGTGGAGACATTAATTATAATGGCATTCGTAAGTTGAATGTGTGTGAAGGTATCAAAACGCCACACCAGATTTCCAAGTGAAAGAAACAAGTATTCATTAATGCTTATCGAATTTTGCATTGGTAAGTAATAACGATGCATGCAGGTATACCAGATGCGGAGTCACAATTACTGTTATACCTACACTACGTAAGTCTAAAAGGATCACACATCAGATGCTATGTAGGAGCGCAGCCTATGAGTTAATGGATGATGACAATACACCCTGCCATGGGAAGCGAAACAAGTACAAGGGGGCAAAAGCGAATAAAATCAGAAAAGAGTTCAAACTCCTTCCCGACCTACTTTTCCTTACAGCATCTCAAGTAGAATGTGTTCGACTTCTTTCAATTTATTACAAAGAAACAGACCGTACATACAAAATAGGCATCTAAGCGTTCCACTATTACGAGCTGAAAAAAGAAAACCAACTAATTCGCATTGTGACTAACAGTCATCTACCTGCATATCCCTGTCTCCGTCACTGTCAAAGTGATCTCGTACAATTTCATGAAGTGGTGTGAGCGAAAGAAACAGGGAAATCCCATCCAGGACGATAGTATGACACATGTAAAACTAAATGATATCTCTGACCACGTTAAGAGAATATCAATCTGTTGGAACTGGAAGACAGGAGCATCAGGTACGTAACAGTCTTCATTATGTACACGATGAAGCGACAGTTCATTTGCTGATCTCTACTGTGCACAACTTTCCACAAATATGTTCCAGATTTGCAATCGATTTTTACGAATGGAATGGCAAGAATGTCAGTCATAACTATTTCCATCGAAATCAGCGCAGCTCTAAGGTACATGTAATGAATACTAACGACGATCATGTAAGTTACACTAAACAAAACAGGATGAAACATTTATGCGTTTGGAATTGCCAACGACAGTCGCAACTTTAATGCCAAAGCAAAAGGATATGAGACAAAATATAAGCACAAACTCTGTGCTGGAAAACAGATTTTCGTCTCTTTTCAGCCCCGACATTCCCTTCACACCAAATCGCACAGTCACCTAGAAGAACGAACCAACGCCCAGAATGCCACCGTCTACTACAATATACACTTACGTACGAACATTCAGGATCCATATAACAATGCAGTGGGAAGATACACTAGCACATGAATAGGCACCAACATGAACATTTGATAGCTTTCTACGTACTTAGGTGGCAGTCAATCAAAAGCTCATTTCCCAAAAAGGTATCATTTGCCACCACGGCGATAAGCCCACTGAAGTTACTGTCTAGTGTAAACCGTAAATGCAATGTCGTAGGTGCCGCCGGATACCTTTCCTCCACTTTATTGATATTTCTCATTCAAATGCAGCTCGTAATCTTTCACGATGCAGGCTTTTCACCTTTACCTTTAAAAACGGGAGCAAAGTACAAAACTCGAAGGTGAAGTTCCTAGAAAGCCTTTCAACAACCCTAAGGAACTCACGTACCTATGCACATAGAAAGGGACGCTGTCATTATCATAAGCTGGCGCATACAGCAATGGGTAAATGCAAGTATATATATCTGACGGAAATAAGTAATATAATTATTACTTAACCAAAAATTGTTGGCGCAAATTTGCTAGTTTTTGTACATCGTAGGCGATGACGGTTACTTCAACGGGAAACTACTTACGATGCCATTGCACATATATTATTTATTTCTTCGTGTATCTTCTTCAAAAATACATAGACTGCGGAACAAAATAATTTCTTATGCAGTAATGCAATTCGTGCATCGCGTAATTGGACGTTGGCTAAAGCTGCTTATATTTAGTCACGCCATGTAATTCATTACAGAAGAATGGCAACAATCATGAATGGAATTGGAGTGGTACGAAATGCCTACCGCTGTAATAACTACAAGGTGAGGTAATTATATATATGTTCAAACTGCCACGGTTATTATGAAATTGCTTTTAATATTTTTCACGTGCTGCTTTCTTTGCCTTCGTCAACTCTGAATGCACTTTTACGCTCCTGAATTTTAAGTCACTCGTATTAAACGGAACTACAATCTCTGGTCATCCGTCCATACCACGTTAGCATGCTCTTAAGTTACGAAGGTCATTCTTCATTATGATCATACATAGCGAATCAAACGGCAAACTGTTTAGGCAGTATGCTTCTTATAGACCTGAGTAGAGCTTCATTCGGAACAGAACGTTCCGAATCGTTCCGAAACGGCGTTCGGGACGGAACGGGAATTTTTGTTTTCCGAAACTTTCGGAACGGAACGGAACCGTGACTATTCCGTTCGGAACTTTTTGATACTCATTAAAATGCCCAATGAATTCACTGATCTGTTAAGATTTTCATAAAACATATATCGGATGATCTTATGAAACAAGGATGGTACTACATTAATTATTAAACGTTGTACTGTCATTTTTATCTATGTATCTTATTTTGACTTCAAAATGATTTCGTGCAGATATTTAAATAGCGAAACAATGCCTTTGCACTATGCTAAAACAGAACTAATACAAAAAGCTGGTCTCTGGTCAATTATGATGAATTTCAAGTATTTTTTGGACTGCGAAATAGAACGTTGAACTTTTAACAAATTATTGCACGCTCATAGTTTCTAATACGCCAAAAATTATGATCTATATTAATTTGCAATTTTTTGGCGTTTCTTCGGAAGCAGTTGAAAGTGATGAATGAAATTATGCTGTCTTTCTCTTTCATGCTTCTTTTGATAAACCTCATTTTCCTGAGGATCAGAAACGCGATTTCTGATCCCATTTTCATCCGATTTTTTATGCACCAATGTTTTGCAAAAATTATTAAAAATTTAACTCAAAATAGCTGCCATTAAAATTTTTTGTGTAGCAACCAATTTTTCGGAACGAACCGTATGCAATCAAAGATTACGTAAGTAACTGGGGTTACTATGGACATGGAAGAGCAAAGCATTTAACGTAACTAACACCAAAGTATTTGTTCAACTAATTTGGGTTAATGTCTGCTCATTACGCATGGTTTTCCGTTTTCGTTCGATAGCCTTGAGCATGCGCAATTTTCTGCTACAATTCCAACCAAAAGTTTAATATATAAAAAGATGCAACAGAAAACGCGTATAAACTGATGTCTAGATTACTTTAAAACAATAATTAGGGTTCAAAACATTCGGAACGTCGGGACGGAACGGAATTGGCTGGTTTTGGAACGGAACGGAACAAGCAAAATCCCGTTCCGTGGGGTCGGAATGAAGCTCTAGACCTGAGGTAGAAGTACTGTGTTAATAGGTGACGGGCCTTCCATGCAATATGTATTAAATTATAGTTTGACTCCACAGTGAGGCTGTGAAATTAAAACCACTGTGGCACGAAATAATCTTTTACTTTCAGGGTCCTACTACACAATCACTAACTACCTACCAATATCAAAAATGTCCCGTGAATTCCATGGTTCGTGTAAATTTTGACAAACGTTACAACTGCATCAGTTTTTGGTTATTTTCTTTCGCGTACTTAAATAGTTTCACTTACTCCCTCAACGTCCAGTACTTCATATATTACTGTATAAAGCACCATTCAAATATGCTAGCTTGCTAAATGCATAAGGAGATTTTTATCTAGATCATTTTTCCATCTAGAAATCATTGGGTGCCTTTTTTACTTACCTATATCTTATTGGACAGGACTGAACTGCAGAGATTCTAGAGTACCTCCCGATACAACACATTTTTACTCGAATCTGCAAAAAATGGTGCACCTATTTCAAATTGCATGCGATAAAAACTAATGGGCGGAATGAAATTTGCCAACTGTCTACCATACTGTATCAACATCAACATTTGGAACAAGCACAAAGTACCTTAATAAAGTTAAGACAAGTATTTCCAGATACCCAGTTTTATGCTCCAATGCGGCAAATGATTTCACTTATTAACCTCATAGCCTCTACATAATTATAATTCAAAATAGGTGAGCAGTGTGGGCGCCACATCTATGGGACTGGCTAGTCTGCAGTGCTACATCTATCTATTATATTTTCCCTCTAACTCACATTTTGACAGACATGTCAACCATTTCAAAAGTCTATTTAATTAAATTCCGCAGACGCTTTAATGTTCTAGTTCTAAAGTATCATAACTTCCTCTTCAAAACATTCAGCTCAAATTTTTAGTTATTCCAGATTTCCACAAGTACCTCATCATAATATTTATGCAAACGCCAATGAAACTTTATTTAGTTTCGCCAAAACTTTTAATTATGCAATTTATCATGGAAGTTCATACCTGTAAGAGCAGGACAATATGAACTCAGAGATCAACTTATGGATTAGATTAGGTTTTTACCTCTAGTAGCCAGCAGGTAGTTAGTAGTATTACCAAACTGCCAGAACTGCTCTTTGCGACATAAGCTGTAGATTTTAATTTGTAGTTGTGCGCTCGTCTTACAGTTTTAGGGTTACTGCAGAACATCGTGATAATTAGTTATTGTAAAAGTTAACTTTCGGAAAGATGAGGCACGTTAAGGTAGCTATCATGTTTTCGTGACGAGCAACCAAGCATGGGAAGTATTATAGAAGGATCGGAAGGTTGGGTTTATTATTAACAGGAAATCATTACCGTCTGCCTACTGTAGTCTAGAATATTCCTGTTCCAATTATAAGATGTTGTTTTTATCTCAATGGATTTTTAATTAGTTTTATATTACGACTACGAGACTACGACTTGTAAAAATCAAACTTGTGGTCACGGTCAAATTCTATTTGAGTGGGGAAATGAGTTAAGGAGTTATAAAGGTGACATTCCCAACTACCGTTCAGTTTCAAATGGGTGCCATATTATCTTTTATCTAGGGAATATAGAAAATAGAGGATAGAGATTTTGAAATAACTGAAAAAGATTTGAAACAGTCTTTCATCTCAACAGCCGCAGATTACCAGTGGCTTAACCACAAAAGCGAAATACACAACCTGAAACCTAAATACGACAAGCCAAAAAAAATAGTAGGTGTAGGTACACCATGATGTAGACGAAAGTGTACTAACGTACCCAAATACCAAAACGCATCAAAGCATGATTAGGAAACAGATTAATGCGGTCGTTCGTAGTTTATAACGCTGGCTCCAAAGCACATTTTATATCACAGAGACAGATGATTTGGAATACTTCCACAAATACAACACAGTTATATGCTATTTAGTCGACATATGTACAACCATTACGCCGGATGGCTTAACATTAACTCACAAATACTCATGGGTTTGCTTTATCACAACGATGAAGAAAAACTACAATAACAACTTGCTTGAGAACTTAGTTGCATGCAGATACGGATAGATAAAGACCGTCAAGAAGCAGAATGAAGGAAGTTACAAGCAAAAAAACACAAGCTCTTTGCAACGATCAGATCCGAAATATTAGCGCAGCATAATCATCCGGTGGATTTACTCTGCACATCAATTTACAACTACTACATACTATTATTAAGTTTTATGAGTCAAAATCAACGAACGCCGCAGCGAATTAAATGTACGCCATGTATATGTTGCTACGATACATTAACGTAACTGCAACTAGGCATACACTGCACTGTCACTGTCATATTGCTATACTTGTCATTACTCGCTAAAGCGCACAGGGTCACACATCAGTCTTAAATTGTATTTTTTAACTAAGCGTTGGAATGTCGTAAAGAATTCCCATTTTAATCTCGAGGTTCGCAAAATCCAAGTAATTATTTCGCAAGGAATTTCACAATTACTCAAATATTTTATGCACTCATCTGCCAACAAATTGGCGAGGGGATCGAAAAGCATAATGTTATTGATGCTTGTGACAGTGATCATATTTGTTAGAAGAAATATTGCTGATCGGCTAATTTTGCGCATTTTTCTCATTGACTAGTAAAAATAAATCAGATTTGTTGATACATTTCGAGTAAGAACACAGTTCACCTTGTTTTCCTTTCCGGTCCCCTTCAATATCATCGACAGGTTGTGAGGCGATTCCCATTATTGTTACTCTTGCGATTGGGCCATTATTTTCTTTATTTCCCCCATCAGGTGCAAATAAACCCAATTCCAAATCCACACTCCGTTGCAGCACCTACAAATTTATAAAATAATTCCGTAACCAATTCGACTTCGACACCCTGGCTCTAGCATCGCTATCAAATTTGAACCACTATAGACTAGGTATTTAGTATTGATTTCCCTTTGAAGATTCATATCACGCATTAAACATTTATAATCTACATATTTCAACACTCTTCCCGTTTCCCATATGCTACCCATTCTTTCCTAAATTAATCTAAATTGCTTACTGACACAGAATTTAACTCGAGGAAACTCACCAGTGCCATATCGATTGTCCCCTCGGCAAGAGTCTTGTATCCCAGAATCGTCCGGTTCTTGTATTTCTTCCGCCTCTGGAGCATTATCAGAAGCCGATTTTCGTCTCGCTTTAGAAAATGAGGGTACTGTAATAGTAAGCAACAACCCTACAGTGAATCCCTTTGGTTTCAACATTCTCATTTCCGAATTCCCTAGCATTAACAATAATCCAGCATCTAAAAACCTCCTTGCAGAAACTAACTATGTAGCACGTACAATTAAACAGATGCAGTGCTAGTAATCGAGGGGCCCCTTTTAATTCCAAGGTTTATAGTGATATTCATCTAGGAAGTGAAATCTAGGATTAGTTCTCTTAGACACTTTAGACATACCAATGTGAACGAGGATCTTGTACATGAATCGTTAGTTAGGTAGTTTATTCTTTAAGTCGATTTTGCTACAGCTCATAAAACTTTTATTTACTTTACATATTTTATGACGTTACTCTTGTATTTGAATAAAGAAACACGAAAGTAAGATTAATTTGATTGTGATTACACTTGAACATATGCACTCTTTGTTAGCACACTTTTTATAGTGACTCTATGGCATTATAGATCTATATCTATAATGACAATCTTGCTATAGTGACATAAAAGCGATGTCCCTTGAGATGTCACTATAA